>JXSR01S019225.1:61515-77615 GCA_000969725.1 Ophiothrix spiculata | reverse complement strand
TATTTATATGCAATATAAAAATGATGAATTATTGCTACAACTTGTCAAGATCTAAATCCTTTAGTCAATGATTATCCTTGTTTACAAGATTCAAGATAAGTCATGAATAATGTATAAATCTGATCTCAAATCGCATTATTGTGGTTTTTCTTCTGGCTATTTCATGATCTAGATATGATTACTGGTGAATATTACTGTATCATTTAAGTAATGATGTTATTAATGTTATCATGAGGATAGCTATTAAAGCTTGAATTGTTTAAAATTCTTGTTGATTATAACAAAAACCTTTGAGGTATTATTACATGTAGTTCTATAAACGCTTGTATGAGGCAAAGCTTGAAACCATCAGTAATGAGCTCAAAGACAGCATAAATATCAACATAACCAAAAACATCATCATGGAATTAATACAGTTACACAAATTCATGTTAAGTCATACTTCATTAATATAATTACTCTGCATCAATTAACTCTAGACATTCTGAAGCAAGTAAATATCTCTGTGTTAATGCATTAGGTCATTAAGACAAGGGTTAATTAAGGAACTATTTCCAAATGTGCTTTTGGAACATTTGTTTGTTTAAAGGTCTGTACCTAGTGTTCAAATAAATTATTCCAAAGTACTGTATGAGTGGTATATTTTGCGATACATTTATTTTTGCTCAGCTCAGCTCGCCTTGTGGGAAAATAAATGTACTGCCAAAAATGGTATGATTATACCACAGCACGTAAAAAATATCACGAGCATGAAATTAAAATGCATGAAATGATTCAAAAATAGCCTAGCCCGAAAATAACTGAGTGCAAAAATGTTGGCATTTACAGTAATACCAGATTTGTAAGACCATAAGAAAAATCCAATGAAAAATGTATCTAAAAATGCAAATATTGTTTATTTATATGCAATATAAAACTGATGAATTATTGCTACAACTTGTCAAGATCTAAATCCTTTAGTCAATTATTATCCTTGTTTACAAGATTCAAGATAAGTCATGAATAATATGTCTGATCTCAAATCACATTATAGTGGTTTTCCTTCAAGCTATTTCATGATCTAGATATGATTATTGTTGAATATTATTGTATCATTTATGTAATGATGCTATCAGAAGGATAGCTATTAAAGCTTAAATTGTTTAAAATTCTTGTTGATTATAATAAAAATTTATAAGGTATTATACATGTTGTTCTAAATGCTTGTATGAGGCCAGGCTTGAGTCCATCAGTGATTAGCTCAAAGACAACATAAATACCCCCATTGACTTACTGTATAAAATGGCTTCCCAAACACACCCGAGAACTCATTAATAAAGCAACTGGTCTCTTCAATACTGGCTTCTCGTAATTGATTATGATATCTTTTAACAAAAAATAATGAAAAATGTACACCCTCAAGGCTAAATTTTCGAGATACTTTGCGTTTAAGGTAATACTTCCCCCATCACCAATAGCCACATTTTGTATTTCCAGAATCCCATGCATTTTTGGGAAAAGTCTTAAAATTTTGCCAAAGTACTCTCGAGATCAAAAGTGGCATCAGAACAACTTTGAATGGACCTCACTCCATGATTAGAACAAAATATACACCAAACATATTGACCTTCTACACTTTTTGAGGTCCTCATAATATAGGAAAGGGCACTCAATTTTACCGATTTTAGAAATGCTGGATAGCGAAGCCAGTTTATTTCTAGTGGACCCAGCAACATCATCATCATTATTGAATTAACACAGTTACACAAATTCATGTTAAGTCATACTTCATTAATAGAATTACTTTGCATCAATTAGCTCTAGACATTCTGAATCGAGTAAATATCTCTGTGTTAATGCATTAGGTCATTAAGACGAGGGTTAATTAAGGAAATATTCCTAGAAGTGCTTTTGGAACATGTCTTATTTGTTTAAAGGTCTGTACTTACTATTCAAATAGTGATGTGTTAAGCTCGTCATGGAAAGGTGAGATGCCAAAGAAAAATTTATCTAAAAATGGCAAATATTGTTTAAATAGTAAAATACCTTTCATACACTATTTATATGCAATATAAAAATGATGAATTATTGGTGCAAATTGTCAAGATCTAAATCCTTAAGTCAATTATTATCTTTGTTTACAATGACCAAAAATTAGTCATGAATAATATGGCTTATCTCAAATTGCATTATTGCTGTCTTCCTTTTGGCTATTTCTTAGAATTTAATTTGATATTTTGTGAATATTACTGTATCATTTATGTAATTGTGCTATGAAAGTAACATAGATTCTTAAGATGAGATTCAGTGACTTTGTTTCTCCTTTTGGACATTTGAATAGACAGTTATCATATAGTACAGATGCATTCAAATTCTTTTTGCAAGGAGTGTGATTCATTGCTTAAAATTCAAGTTATTGCTTAATAGACTCATTTGATTATTTCATTTGTTTTCTATTTCATATATAGCTGCCAACAGGTATGGTATGTGATCCCCGCCCCATTATTCAATGTTACAAAATCAGTTCTGACCCAATCTCTTTAAAAGATGGCACTGTCCTGCAACTACATACATGCTTCTCCCTTTATTTATCTCGGAAATGATATAAGTATTATCAAGATTTATTTATAAATAATTTGGCCTTTTTTTATCAGAGGAACATAGGAAGACTATAATGTGAAGCATATAATGAGAAATTATTCAGCTAAGGTGGGTGAAAGATCAATACAAAAAGGTACATCCCAAAAGATTTTCAATGGCTGTTCAAATAAAGTGACAAGCAAAAAAAGCACCTTATCATGATAAGGGCATATGAATTTGTATCAAAAGGGCTACGGGTGTTTAAAGTCTCAAAGCAAGATTTAAAAGTCTCATATATCTCAAGTTTAGAGACAGTGAAAAATAAAACACATCACATTGGCTTTTATTTGTTGAAAAAATAATTATTTGGAAATTTGTCTCCCTTTTTGTTTCTCTCAGGTTTTTCTTCTTTTCCTTGCCCTTATTTCAAAAAGAATATGAAATTCCAAATTTTAGAAAGCAATATCTGTGAGCTTCTTCATTATACAAATGCATAAACTATTGATGGTATGAAGTTAATTATCCTGAATAATTCCAATTACTTTTTGCATAATCTTAATTATCCCATGATGTGATTTCAAGGAAACTTGTAAATGAACATTAAAATGTGACAAACCTGATTAAGTCGGCTTTGCTTTCGAGCCCTGCATGCATGGGCGTCATTTCATTTTGAAGTGTGGGGGGGTCCGAGGGCAAATTTTGGGGGGGTCCGAGGGCAAATATTCAAAACCGTGGGGGGGACACCTAATATTTTGAGGGGGGACACACAAAATAGTGGGGGGACGTGTCCCCCCTGTCCCCCCTGAAATGACGCCCATGCCTGCATGTTTTAATTTCAAGGAAATCGTAAATGGACTTTAAAATGTGACCGACCTGATTAAGTTGGCTTAAATACCAAGCACTGCATAACTGTATAAAGATCACGTTTGAGCTTAGTGTTTCTAAAATAAAACACATGCTTGATGAAGGATGACAAATTCTGTGGCATTATCACATCACGTCACAGTTTTATATTAGTTGTGACTTTTTATGTTCTCTGAGGCATATTACAGTATTTTTTTATACAAATGTCTTAATTTTTTGCAGATTCTGTTTATGCAAGTGCATTAGTCTAAAGCTTTAATCATTTTTATTTCATACGGTTTATTTAGAATAATTTTGTAGAGAACATTTTGAGCAATGCCTTTAACAGTGATAAGATATTAAAAAAAATAACATATGCTCACAGAAATTGCCCTCTTTTTTCAATTGGATCAATTTCTGTTTATGCCTGGATAATGAAAATGTTCTACGTTGTTTTTCTATTGTAACCTGTCTATTAACAAAACCATCAATTTCAACCTCTCTGTTCAAATATAAGGTAATGAACTTACTATCCTCCTTCACATTACAAAATTTGAAATTAAATTCTGAAGAACATTTTATATTTTGTCCTGAAATTGCTTTGCACATGTTGCAAATTAATTCAGATGTGTTTTAAATCAGTGTGCAAGACTTATCATAGATTATATTACTGTAAATGCTAATTTTGAATCATTTCGCGCATTTTAATTTATGCACTCTTGGTAATTTTACGTGTGATGTATATAATATTATTTTTGCGCTACATTTATTTTCGCACAAAACGAGCTAAGCGCGAAAATTAATGTAGCACGAAATATACCGCTTGTACAGTATTGGAATTATTCTTAATTAATTTGATAAACATGCATGTCAGAAAATAAAGGTCCAAATATTTGTCCATCTTATGTCACGTGGAAAACGCATTTAAAATGCTTGTAAAGAAATACACAATTACAAGAAGTTAACAAAACTTGTACATCTTTGCCAAATAACAACTGATTGTCCATGATTTTGACAAAACTGAAAGAAACAATTAACAGCAACAAATAAAGACAAAACAACGGCAGCAACAAAAACAAAAAACAACATTGCACCAAATGGCTTTAAGTAATATTATTCTATATTGAAGCAGTGTGCATTGTACGGAGATGTGGAACAAAAATCTGGATTTATGTTCACATGTAGTTTCTGATTTGTTTTTATATAAAAAAATCAGTTTCATGTTGACAACATGATTAACTGGTGGGTGATGAGATGAATTATTAAAAGAAAATGATTTTCAACTTTTGGAAACAATTTTGGAGATTGATAATGGTATGTGTAAATGTTATTTTTTTTTTTGAAGAACAGTTTATTTTTTGATTGATTAAGTTGAGTTAGTTGCTCATGTAATATAAGAGGCATCTTATCACTACTATTAAAGGGGTTTCTTTTTTATTTTATGACATTGTTTGCACATCCATCCTGAGTTGGGTATATTCTCTTATGGAATAGTTCTTCACTATAAAACTCCTTGAATCATTGAAAACACTCATTTGACATATAACAGGGACAAAATTAAACTATCAACCATTGACTTCTTACCTACGGAAAAACAGGTAAGAGGTGAAACAAACCTTACATGTCACACGTGGTAGGATTGGCGAATGAATTTAACAGAATGATTTTAAATCAGCCTTTACCGTACATAATAGATAATAATTTTCCCCATACACCCTCAAGCATGCCCTTGATCATGAGTTAACTGGCTGGCATAATTTCCAATCTATTTATTGATATGTCAATCATATTACTATGAGTGAATTAGGATATTTTCTCCAGGGAAATTTAATATATCACTCATCTATGCCAATAAAAACAGGCCATGGCATATAGAAAACCAAAGGCCAATGTTATTTTCAGACTAAGCATGCAGACATGTTTAATAAACATGAAAAATTGATTATGTTTTAAATGTCATCCATCACTCCCACTTGTAATGCAACATCTCTGGTAGGGTTCACTGAAACATAACTAAAATATAATCCCCTCTCCCACTATTCTGACCTGATTCCAGTCAGTCATTTTCCTTTTTTGTGATGAAAGACCAGTTAAATTCCGATTCAGTTACTTTGAAAAGGCTATTGCAAGGTCAAATTGGTAAAGATTGGCTTTTATTTATCACAGCCTACTTCCCTTGCAAAAATCAAGTACAATTTTAGTACAACATTCCTGGGGTGCACATTTGAAACAGCATTCTAGTACAATTTTAGTACAAATGGAACAGCATTCTAAGTACAATTTTAGTACAATTTTTTTGTGCTAGAATTGTACTATAATGCTGTACCCAATGTGCACAATGGGAATGTTGTACTAGAATTGTACTTAATTTTTGCCAGGGTTATTGCTTATAGCTCAAATGGTGTAAACGTTCTAGTGAATTAAGCATAACCAATAATTTTCTTTCCAAAAATACTGTCACAATTGGGAAAATGCTGATGAAGATTCCGTATTGCTATGAGCAGTGAGGTAAATACTGGTCAATGTTGATTTCTACTTATAGCTTGATGAATACTTTTTCCCAGAATTAAACTGTTTTATTTGCTTTTGCTCTGATAGAAAGGCGTTGACAGATAGCTATGGCAATTCAGAATTCATAGATAGGTCAATTATGCCAAGCAAAGGTTAGCAAGGTACCTGATTCCTGATATGACCTTTTAAGTTTTTGGATCAGGAACCATTCATCTCTTTTTGATGAGAGGAACATGCTGGAATGGTTTAAACCAGATTTGACCAAATTTGAAATTTGATCCCCTAAATAAGCTGTCTTTTTGTTTTAAACAAATTTAGAAATTTTGACAAACTTCCTTTTCCTTCTTTTTACTGAAAACATTGCAACGTGCTGTATATCAGAGATGCCACATTTCAGAATAAATTCTGAATTCAGAATTTTTCAATTGGTTTAAGCCTAAATTCAGATTTTTATATTGGTTGTTTCATGTACAAAGGTATGGCAATTTTGGTTTCTCACATTCTTTCGAAGTATTTCAAGATTTTTTCTCTGGTATATACAACAAGCACTGAAGTGCAAATATCAGATTTTGACAGACATCAAATTATCATTTTATCGATCTCTTGTGCATTTTGTTTGAGGTCTATCAATTCCATTTCATTCATTAATATTCATTAAGTCTTCATTTGTTAATTATAACAGAGGCTTGGTAATGAAGACTACCAAAGAATTTGTATCACATACAATGTGAATTGATTTTTAAAAACGAAGTCTCTGGTATTATTAGGAAATTTATTGGAATTAATTGGTGCAGCATTTCTTTCCTTGCCTTTCACCAATGCGACCCAGGTTACAGGTGCACGAAACAAAACCTACGTCCAGGTTCTTCTTGAGGATACTGGCTGACTCATGGAGGACCACAATGCTTGGAAATCTAGCTATGCTGATGTGTGATTGATGATGAGGATGGTGGACTGCGGTCGATATGATTGATTGATTCCCGATTGAAGCCTAATGTCTAGAAAAAAATAATGAAAAAAAAATTGATATATAAATAACTTTGAAGGCCTAATATATGCACAAACAAAAATATAACAAACTCACCAAACAGCAATTAACAAGAAACGGATAATCTACAAAAGTGACGGTTAATAAACGGACTGCACGAGCTTTCGGAAACGGTATACTTTCCTTTGTCTGGTTCACAAGAACATATAAACAAGAAATATAAACAAATAAAACTACAACAACATTATCAAAATATATTTCCACAAATAGTAAAATGCAACTTATCTTCAATGATTCCTAACGCTAAATGAAAGCCAATATACATGTAGGCCTCAGAATGTATAGAAGGTGACAGATCAATACTTTATGGCAATGTCAATTGCATTATCCTTGCAGGTTTTCTCTGAGCACTTTCATTTCCTCCTACATTTAAAATCGAAAATTCATTCCAATATTCTGTCTTCTGCACTACAGAGGCATCCCTTGAATTCAATGCACATACACTATTTGGATTAGCCTGGCTTTCCGTCGAATGTTATAAAAAAATTAAATATTACATTATTAGACAATAATGACTTGTTGCACCAACTACAGCTCATAAAAAAAGTATGTATGAACTTTTTAGCATATATTTCAAAGTGACATTTGACATTTACCAGGTTAGATTAATGGGATGAAACATAACTAAAATATAATCCCCTCTCCCACTATTCTGACCTGATTCCAGTCAGTAATTAACATTTAAAATGCTAAGGTACCCTAAATGAGCAATAGTTAATGACATCATATAGATTAGCGTTTTGATGAAAATGTGAAGCACATAATTATCATGATGATGCTAGAGTGCTCATTAAGACTAATATCTCCATAAACAATGATCTAAAGGGTATTCCAGAAAAAATGGCACCAGCAAATGTGGGAAATGTGAGTTGGTTACCATATTGTTACATTGCAGTGATTTACCTATATATTGGATAATTGAATGAGACCACTACTTCCTAAAAAAGCCTAGAAGCATCTGGCTTTCCACATTTTCTAATGTTGTGAAAAAATTTGAAGGCATGTTTGTTTTATTGTTGTTTGCCATTTTGTATTTAATTTTTGTGCCATTGTTTTGCCCCATAACTTACCTCATTAATTGACACCCTGCCTTCCTTCTGAACATTAACCTTTGTGTCTAGAGAACATCTATTGTAGCTTCTTTGGTTGGTTTAGCTTGATATATTAATGTCTTTTATTCCTTCCCATAGTAAAATATTGCAGCTTTACAGGAGACTGGAAACCTAGTTTGCATGTGAAAAATCCAGGAGACCTGAAGGATTTTCTGGATACTCCAGGAGACTACTAGGAATTGCCTAAAAAGTATCAAGGAGACCTCTGAGATTTTTCACTTGCAAATTTGAAAGAAGGTATCCTGGAGACCTCCTTGAGATCTTGTGGAAGTCTCCTGGAAAGTTCTTTTTCTGTGGGTTATTTAAAACAGGGTCCTAAACTACATAACACCATTAAATGTGAAAATCACATCTAAATGCCTAATTTGATGGAATGAATATATCATTAGGCCAGTATTGTCTGGCTCCTTGTATCTTTCATGTTTTTGTTTTCCAAGTATAATATCACGACATTTGTATCTGCTTTTATTGGTATAATTTTCCAGAAGGCCATAATATTGGTGGTTAATTTTTGTGGGATGCCCAGTACATAATATTGCGTGATACCTCTAAATGTCAGCATACTTGACAGACAGATAAAG
Organism: Ophiothrix spiculata; assembly: GCA_000969725.1. Classification (NCBI taxonomy): domain Eukaryota; kingdom Metazoa; phylum Echinodermata; class Ophiuroidea; order Amphilepidida; family Ophiotrichidae; genus Ophiothrix; species Ophiothrix spiculata. The sequence continues at coordinate 68,961 of JXSR01S019225.1, read as the reverse complement.
CCATCACCCTGAACTTTTTGTGCATTTATCAAAGCAATTAGCATTTACTAAAACCCAACGCTACTAAAATTAATGATTAGTTTTTCGGCACTCCTTTTTTGGATGAATTAAATTCATATCAGTTCCACCCAACTTAATGAGGTGACAATATTATTCACAGAGTAGAAACAGTTTTTGAAATTAGGTATCCAGGAAACCTCCTTGAGATGTTTTGGAACTCTCCTGAAAAGTTCTTTTTCTATGGGTCATTATGAACTGGGTCTTAAACTACACCATTAAATGTGAAAAGCGCATCTAAGTGCCTAATTTGATGGAATGAATATACCATTAGGCCAGTATTGTCTGGCTTCTTGTATCTAAAATGTTTTTGTTTTACAAGTATAATAACACTACATTTGTATCTGCTTTTATTGGTATAATTTTCCAGAACATAATATTGGTGGCAAATTTTTGTGGGATACCTAGTACATAATATTGCATGATACATCTAAATGTCAGCGTGCTTGACAGACAGATAAAGCCATCACCGTGAACTTTTTGTGCATTTATCAAAGCAATTAGCATTTGCTAAAACCCAACGCAACTAAATTTAATGATTAGTTTTTCGGCACTCCTTTTTTGGACGAATTAAATTCATATCAGTTCCACCCAACTTAATGAGTTGACAAATATTAGTAACTGAGTAGATATTTTTTATAATAGACAAAACTTAATTTTGAAAAATAATACTATGGTCACTTAAAGGCATTAGCTACAATCACCAAAGTGAAGTTTAACTTTCCCAAACACTCAATGCCTTTATTGCATTTTGATAAAGTACCTCCAACTTCTAACTAATATCCATAAATATTCTTGTTGAACTTTAACATTTATAGTAAAACAGACCATTATTTATGGTAAATTCATTGATAATGTTTTTAAACATAAATTATTAAATTCTCAAAATTCTTATTCTTGTTTTATTAAAATAGATTTTCACAAGTTTTCATACCAAAGTGGGTCATGGCTAATGCTTTTAATAAGTTGACATTTTCTTCACTAAATAGAAAACTTTTTAATAGTTGATATAAAGTGATCTTCCTGAAAATTATACCAACTGTCATCAATTCTAACTAGTAACAACAATAATGGGCAGAAATATGATAAACAGATCATCATTTTTTTTTTTTGGGGGGGGGAGGGGTTTAATGCCTTCAATACTGTGAACATTTCTGTAAAAATATTGTGCTGGGAGGAACATCTATCAAACTTGATAGATACATTTTCTTATAATTGCAGACATGGTTAATAAACATGCAGACATGTTTAATAAACATGAAAAATTGATTATGTTTTAAATGTCATCCATCACTCCCACTTGTAATGCAACATCTCTGGTAGGGTTCACCTTGAAATTCTTCAGTAGGTCTAATTCCTTGATACAGCAATGAATTATCACTGGTTCCATGCCCTGTGTTTGCATACTCTTTGCTCAACTACACCAAGCCAAGGATATCAGAGGAACAGCACTAATTCTACAAGTATGAATATGCAATGTGTATCAGACATTTACATGAGGTAAATTGTTAGAAAACTTAATGGGAGAAAGTTTAATTGGGTTATCTGCACAGAGTGCAGATCCACATCAATCCACATCTTTGCATTCGGATTGCATCCACACTGGAATCTGCCAAAGGAGAACTGCTCCGGATCCATTAGCCTCAGTTTGTTGCTTTTGGGGTAAAAATTATGATTAAAATGATTGATAAACTCTTTAAATTGATAAATATCCCCTATACAAAAGTTTAAAGAACCGTATATTCTATTTTGGAAGCATTGTCAATTGTTTACTGGATTGTGTTTAATAGTCCCAGTTTAAATGTGATGTTTTAATGTTCGAACCTGACTGGTATACCAAAAGTTAAGTGTGCTTAAAATTCCTTTGGACAAGGAACTAAATAGTCACTGTCTCGTTGAAACCCGTACAAAACTCAGGGAGCTGATCCGGGCAACAATGGTGCATATGTGATCAAGGTTCAGCGTCCCAGAGGTTGCCGCAGAACCTGAAATGATGTGTGGTGTGGAATTGAGCTTACTTGGGCCACAGTGGTCAGTGAACACCTTAAAATGTGCAGAGGCCACATGGAATTACAAATATTGGAGGCATAGTGCACTTTAAATCCCCAGTACAGTATCTAATGCTTTGATAATCAGCATGTCCCTATTAATGCCATGTCCCTACAAATTGTCCTTGCACTTCATACAAATTATGCTGTCAGGAAGGTTTCATAAGCTTAATTGGTTATCTCAGCATGTGCTGCTACTGTAAAGTATATGAGCTTGAAATCCTGGAAGGCTTTAAGCTTCAGGTATCAATTAACTCTTGGTAGGAGATCAAACTATCTTTGTGAAAGATGCCATCACAAAACTGTCTCTGATGATTTAAAGCTATTGATAATTATGTGCAGTGATGGAAGCTATAATGGAATTGATAAGAACTTAATTTCTTAACTTTTATCAACGTATATGAAAGTATTATCTACTGAAGATAGCTGTTAAATTCTACAATTTAATATTTGCTCTCATCTGTAGATTTCCAAGATAATTTTGTATTTGAATTCAAAAAAAACAACAACAGATATTTATAACCATACACACTTCCTGTTCACATATAGACCTAAGAGCAGATGTAGGAAATTTCACAGTTTTGGGAATTTGCAAAACAGTATTGATGCCTATTGTAACATGTTCATTTTTGCAAATTCCAATTCCATTTAAAACCAAGAAAACAAATTACAAAATAATCAAGTACCCATTGGATTTTTTAGTCAGTATGTTAAAGTGTATCTAGCACTGCTGTATATGAAAAATTAGAAGAGTACTACAGTAAGGAACGCTATTGTATCTGAGCTTTAGTAGAGTTTATTGAAACAGGCACAGATAATAACCTTGCTTGTAGAGTTGAGTTCACTTTATTATAACAGTATTCAGTATCAAAGTGTTAAGTTTCATACGATTATCACCCTGACAACTGGATCACGCTTTCTTGTTTTGAACCATGATCGAAATGATCACCACACAAAAGTATTGCACTTACCGTTGTCAGAAGATGTGTGTGATCCAGTAACTGGGTGAGTTACGTAATCACTTCAAACTGAATTGCCTTAATTGGATATAAAGAGTGTAAGATAAAATTATGTACAAAGTTAAAAGGCAGTATATACAACATAGTAAATACTTCCATTTCACTTCAAATTACTGTCGTGTTGGAAGGTTGTATGTACATAAATTATAAAATATTGCAGATACTTTAGTTATGAAAGAGCTTTGATTGTGTGGTCAATAATATGATGCTACAAAACTACATCAAATTCTACACAATTATAGTTTTAGCTTTTGAATTTTCTTTTATTTTTTCATCTTCTTTTTACAGTATAAACCTTGATAAGTTTGACCAAAATGACCCTTATCCATCAATTTAGCTTGTCACATCACCTCAGGTTTTACAATCAACCTGTTTCTCTTAATAGAAAGCTGATTGGATCAAGATCAAGCATTTCTTTTGGAAATGTTTTACACATATAAGGGCCAAACCAATGTCGGCCTTCAAACAAAATTTTCCCTACCAAACATTTGGTTATGACGTCACCAAATATTTGCAATCGAATTTAAAGTATAAACCGGTAACATTTGAGGCAATGCATATGGCCATTCAACACACGTGCAATTTAGCGCGAAATTTAATTTGGTTTCAACTTGATGTTGAAGTTATTTTATTTTGAAGTCAATCCCCATTTTGATGTCACGACCAAATGTTTGGTAGCCAAAATTTTGTTTGAAGGCCGATTATGTTTTAGCCCTTACATCAAGAAAAATTCAGTTTTCACAGTTAAAGAAAACCCTTGCTTTAGTGCTGACACAGGTTAATAACGAATAAAAAGAAACAAATCATGAAATAGTAAAAATCTTGACAAATTTAGCTGACCTGTTTATAAGAAAATCTGTCTTGGCTAAGTTGACAAAATTTCAAGTGGAATAAAGGTTACCTTAACATTACACATTTATGATGCTCTTAATATTATTAAAACAATTCCTCAGTAAGGGTTGATCCAATTCTAATTTCCATAGGTATATGTGTCAAATTTGACAATGTCCATGGAAACATAAGCTCCACATGAATAATTTATCCAAGGAACATGCAAACTTGTTAAGCTTCTCTGAGGCTGCTGCTCTACTCTTGGTGTCAAGCAAAGAAGGTATTGAGTGTTTCCCATCATGTATTGCTTCCTATGGGGTATTTGTATAGGAGGTTGTGTCAAGCTTTAGAGATGAAGTTTAATCCTTAACCATTATCAATTGTTGTAATCTTGCATTTTGGGCAAAATTCATCTCCAAAGCTTGAAATAACTTCTATACAAAAAATTCATGGGGAAGAAATACATGATGGCATGCTTTTAATATCTTCTGTGGTTGCCACCAATAATTTTGTAATGACTTGCTGTCTTCTATTGCTGTCTCCCATTCTTCCTATCAGAAAAGGTCAAGTTACAAAAATTATCATAATTATATCGTAAGTCTGACCTGTTTACTTTTCCTTAAATATTTGATATCAAAAAACCTTTTATTTGAATATACACATGTTTTTTTTAAATATTGGTGCAATTTGTATTTGATATTTGAATAAATGGTCTTTATTCAAGGAGGCTTAGTACAATTTGAATCATGATAAATTTGATGATTAAAGTGTACTGCACTCACCGGAATTAGGCCAAAAAAAAAAAATTGTTGTGTTGCCCTCACAGGCCAAAAAACGGGAGGACCGGACGGTCGGATTTTTTTTTTTTTTTTAATTTTTTTTTACTAAGTATGACCTCCAGATCTTGAGATAAATGGTACAATGCAAAATATGTGAGGTGAGAAGTGTTTTTGTACGAAATATATTCATGAAAATTTGACAAATAAATGATTCAAAAAATAAAATAAAAATTGTTGTTTGCTAAATATTTATTAAAACTCGTAACTAAAAAGGTAGTACACCTTCCGGTTCCATTTATTTCATTCCAATTCAAGAATTTTGAATTATTTTTTGTTGAATATAAATACAAAAAAGAATGTGATGACTTCCGGTCGCTGACCTCTGCACAGAGAGTGCTAGACTTTTACGTATCTGCACGCATACTAGTAGTTTCGCGATCGAGGATTTCAATTATTACAAGAGACTAGCTAAAAACTAACCTATTTGCAGTATCGTACTACGAATAAGAGGCAGCTCGTCTACTATTCGCAGTACTGCAGATACTGCACATTTTTATTTAGGTAAGTAGCATCGGCATCTTCTTATTCGCAGTCCGATACTGCGAATTTATTCGATACTGCGAATAGAGGCTTCCAAAACAAAAACATGTCCGTCGAGTCGCCGAAGTATTTACTGCATTTTCAAGGCGAAAAACACGTAAATATCATAAAATTTACAACAAATGTGTACAAAATAAAAAATAAAAATAAAAATGCCGGTCGTAGAATTTCGAAATATACGACCGGGCGGGTGAGGGCAACACATCAATTTTTTTTTTTACGCCTTATGATAGACATGGTATGATAGGGTGATCCTGGCAATAGCTGCAGTCTTGATCAATTTCAACAATTTTGTCATCTTTAATTTGAATTCACCTTTATGAAAATATTTGAAATTTCTAAATTTTATGAATCAGCCTAATATAGAAGAAACTGCAAAACTAACAGAGGAACTACATTGTTGGTTATATGTAACATCATGGTTCAACCACCTGAACAGAATGAACTTAAACTATGTACAATGTTTGAAGTTGAATGACCAAACCAAGTACAATGACTGATCATGTTCCTTATTTATACTTGCTAAATACTTACAATAGGGAGTAATGTAATTCAATTGATTTCAATAAAAACCAATTGGTCCAATATACATGAAAGGTTAAGGCTGTTCAATAGCTGTAAAACTTTAGGGTCACAATGCGTTAAGATCTTGGCATATGAAGAGTAAGGGGTGGTCGAGACTGCTTTTTTCATGTCGACATGTCGCAATAATTTGTTGTCGAAATCGACATATGTGTTGACATAAAGTTGATATCAAAGAGTTGGGTTTTTTTGCGGAAAAAACAAATTTTTTTGCATAAGCTTAATGACCCGTTTTAGATGTAGACTTACCTGTAGTGTAGTAATGTGCCAATTCTTTTTGCGTACAACAATGATATAAAATTGATATTTTGTAACGTTTTGTTATGAACCATCATAATTACTTTTAAAACGGATGTAAATGACAAACAACTAATAAGTATTAAATTATTTATACAACACTTTAAAGCTGAACTGCTAATAACAGCCATAAATTGTTTTTCTGTTTGACTCAATGCCTCGTATATCAAGTTTTTATGGAATTTATGTTAAACAAATTTACATAAATGTTAACATAAGGCATGTGGACAGAAACCGTATAAGAAAGAGCAGCATCCATTCTTCTGCCTTTGCTTTTTTTTTTCAATTATCAGATTTGAATTTGGCCCCATGCAGATTTCAATCAAGGGACTGTATATACCAGTCATTTGAAAAATTACCATAGCTTTCCAAAAAAAAACTCCCTGCAAGTAACTTTACACAATTTGTGTTCAGATTATGAAAGTTGATCTTTGGAAGTAAGTTTTGCCTTGGTAATGTATTGGAGAGTCCTCCAGTATTTAAGGGTTAGTACCAATGGTTACATATGATAGCATAGTTTTCATGAAATTCTGCTACTTTATTGGCAATTAAGTCCACTTATCAGTATGTCCCTCCTCAGGGGCCCCTGTCCGTGCAAATGTGGAACGTGGTACGTAACCCCTGCCCTTTACTTGATAATGTACCAAAAATTGTAATCTGAGCAGTTTTTAAATGCAAACCTTGATCATTTATATCTAAGTAAAATATAAAGTTGAATGACCATATCCAATGGCTGATCATGGATCTGTGATAGTAGTGATATTTGTAAATGAGAAGCAATGCTGTATGATTAAGCCGGATGGGAAATCAATCCCTCCTATGCACATCAGCTATAGTAGAAGGGCACTTAGAAAGGTATCATTAAGGAAGTAGAAAAAGTGCAGTGAATTCTGCATCAGAGTGACCAAAGAAATTACTATCAGATAATTTGTTTCTTGATCATTTTGATAATGGTTCAAATACAGAAGGCATGAATTAGTTAATTATAGATTAATAACTGCGTATTACTTGACACAAGTAAAATTGTGCAACAATAATGCACCACGTGCTGAAGTTGGAGTTGTCCATTCTCACGAGAGCTCATGAGGTAAAGCCAAGTGAGTTCATTTCATTTCATTTCATATTTATTCAGTCCATCAACATACAACATTAAAAGGCGCTTACGATACATATAAACATTATTAAAGAACAGTAAAATATTTAAAAACAAACAAGAAAAGAGAAAGTACGTTG
>JXSR01S019225.1:35710-49058 GCA_000969725.1 Ophiothrix spiculata | reverse complement strand
TTTGCAACTCATAGCTTGACCAATAAATATGGGCTCAATCGATCCAATTTTATACCATTATTATGTTCTGAGCTGTCCGATTTCCAAAAAAATCGGACAGGGATATCGGACAGCATACAAAATATCAGATTTTGAACATAATAATGATAAAATTGGATGGATTTTTTCGCATGATACTCTAAGATATTGGTCTCGTTATGAGTTTTAGAAATATCGAGCTCGACGCTGCGCACGATATTTCGTAAAACTCATAGCTCGACCAATATCTTTTTGTATCATGCTCAATCCATCCAATTTTATATCATTATTGCTTTAAAGGATTCAAGTGTGGAAAAACTTGGATCCTGAGCATAACAATGATAACATTTGCAATATTTGATGATTTCCGCCTGATATTCATTGGTCTCGCTATGAGTTTTAAAATATTGGGCTCGACTGCGTCTCGCCCAATATTTTACAAATCATAGCTCGAACAATAAATATTGGCTCAACCTATCCAATTTTATAACAAAATATTTTTGCCCCCCTAATGTTTCCCTTGCCGCCAATTTGATGCCACCACTTTGAAAATCCTGGTGCTGCCACTGTTTCAAACTTGTGTAAAATCTTTTAATTTACAAAATCATCAATGTATTCTTAAACATTTCATTGAAATGTGGTGGAAAAATGATTTTATGCTGTTTTATACTGAGGATAAATGAACATTCCAGTTAGGCTACCTGAACAGGCAATATTTGTCAATGCTGCAACATGTTGTCTGGCCAGGCAACACAATATTAATATGTCAACTCGGTTGAATCCAATGATTTGCTGAAATATTCTTCATTTTAGATTTTAGATGAAACCAATACTATATATGGTGCCAAATAATTTTGTCTTTTTAGCATATATTTTTATTTTGAGCAAGTTTTTTATCATTCAGTTTGTTGTTTAATTCTCAAAATGACATGAATGCTCAATAAATTTACCATGATGACCATCTTCCAATTAGAAACACCCTTGCTTTATGACCAAAAATTGTGAAATTGGATCAGACAAATTTGTACCAACTATTTGACACCTTTACATATTTTTAACTATCATTACATGCAAAGATTGGAAGGGTTTTGTGGGGCACAATGTATCACAAATTCTAAACATCTCATGTGTTATTCATACAGCGTTTTTCTATTGGTGTCATTAACTGGTTAAATACCGGAAAAGGGATTATAAAGGCCCAATAGAAAATCACCTTCTCTGGCATTTGCCCGAGAATGGCGGTGAAGATTTCACCGGCATTTATCCTAAAAAAAGTGGGATTTTTAGCGGTGAAATACCGGTGAGCATGCAATGGAAAACTGCACCGTTCCGCCTCAGTGCGCAAGCCAGTTAAGATAGGGGATGACCAGCAGTTATATTTAGTGAAATGCTATGGCAAATCACTAGCAACGTGCAGTATATTATATAGACCTTCTATCCACTGGCATAAACTGAAACATTAACAGGGACTAAATAGGCCGCCTATAATTAATTAGAATCGTTCATTACTAGGTTTATACAATAATTTAAAGGATAAGACATATTGCGTCATATGATATATGTTAGCCTACATAATTAATAAAATTATTTAGATACAGATTTAATACATGATATCCCTACCGATATTTACTAGATGCCTTTTAAATTTATTATATTCATATTGTATACTCAGTTATATTATTTTCCTGGTGCAAATGTCGGGTTTTTCATCTGTATTGCATTAGAAAATCGCCCCTCACCGCTATTATCCGGAAGCCCTGTTAACCGGAATGATACCGTAAGTTCAATAGAAAAACGCTGTTAGAAAAGCTTCTTCTCACCTGAAAAAGTTTCTTATTGAGACATAATATTAATACATAAATTCTAATGACCATGTTATTTTTGATATTTAAATAAAATAGTGTTACAATTTTATCCTAAAATAATGAATAATTAGAGTATACTCAGTACACATTACTATCATAACCACACTATGAAAGTGTACTTAAAAGGTAATAAAAAACTTATCACCTCAACCATAAAAATGGGTTGTATGCCAACATAGATGTAGCAAATGAAATTCTAAATTTTAATGTATAAACACATTTTAGCTTTCATTAGATACCCTGTTTTTGAAATTCTGAACATTTAACAGTCTTTCCCTGTACACACAGCCGTACCATTTGTTTGTTACAGTTCACCGTAACATAATACACTCTTTTACGAATTAATATGTTAACACTTTTTTAGTACCATATTGATGCGAAATGCGACGTTAGACGTAAGATTTGTTAAAAAGATTGTTACAGTGCCTTCCAATAATGCACTCGAGCATCACAAACCAAAATGGTCGGCTTTGAAGGTTGTGCTCATCAACAATGATCAACAAAGTGGTCAGAATTCCGGGTTAAATTAGACCACTTTTAGAGTGGATTTACCATGGAAAAAATCATATTTTTAGGTAAGTTTTTCATTGTACATAGATGCTTCATAATATGATTTGCATATATATACGTAGATAACGGGTCTGTTTTGTTTTTCAGGGTGGGTCTGTTTTTTGAAAATTGGAAGTTCCCCAAGATAAGAGAAAATGGCGATTCGATTGTTACAGTATTCCGTAACATTCGTCAATGTTACGGCCTAGCCGTAACAACAGCCTAGCCGTAACATTATCAAATGTTATGGTCCAATGTAACATTTAGCTGAGATGATTATAGCGATCTTAAACGGAAGTAAGTGCTTGATCAATCGAATGGGCTAGGTAATTATAATAACAATACCGGGGTAGTGGTGGAACACGATGATGAATAGGAATTATTTTTGCTTCGTATCTCGATTAGCTATAATCATCTCAGACATTTGTTTGATACGCATTTCCTGACCTTACGTGACTTTAAGCATGGGACGTCGCCAGCGACAGGGTATGAAAATGTTACGGTGAACCGTAACAAACAAATGTTACGGCTGTGTGTACCTGGAAAGACTGTTTAATAGACAACCTAATTTTAAAAAAAAAGTTGCAGTAGGTGCAATAGTGGTTTTTGTGCATGAAATCTATAGCATCCCACACACAACTTTTAGTATCAAGTGGATTAAGAGCAGTGGTTTCAGGATGGAATTGCTGACATATTTTCACATTTATGTGACACATTGAAAGAAAAGGTTGTAAACCTCTGGTTGATATTGACTAACAAATAACAAAATGATATGTGTAACACATATATTTGGGCAAATCAATGAAAAAAAGCTATGTAACACATATAAAACAGGTGACACATTGATACAGTCAATATAATTATCAGTGCAAGTGACACTGATAATTACTGTAAAACACTTAAATTTCGCGGGTACTTTATTTCGCAAATTCGCAAGAAGTGACATTTTCGCGAGTATTAAATTTCGCGAGATTGAAATTTGTGATGATTTATGTATGTCTTCCGAATTCGGAAGGCCATACATTATCTTCTAGTTTCCTATGTTCCTGTCAAAATATTACTATAATACCTTTAAAATCTGCAAGAAAAAAGGCTCCACACATGATGTTTATAAACAATTGAATACGCTAGAATAAGAACATCCCAACTCCATGGGCTGCCTTCTGTTAAGTTATGTAAAATATAAATGCATATAAATCTCGGAAAATGCTTTCAAATTACTAGAAAGCATTTTCATGTCTTTATCCCAATCATAGCCTCACATTTGACCTTGTAGTTGACTTTGTTAGACATTGTTAGATAATTTTCCTAGCATATAGTTGCAGAGAGGAGCTCATGGAGTTGGGATGTTTTTGTTATGACTGTTTAATATGTGTACCGTCGCGGCAAAAGGGTCCAGTTGTCGGCAACTTCCATTTTGCGCTAGAGGCCGGTAAAGTTGAAATATACCAAAATTGATGGGAAAGTCAATTTTGAGATTTTTGTGGAAATGAAATCTTTGAACCCTTTTGTATCCAAAATGTAAAGATGGTTAATCAAAAATAACGACAAACTTGTAAAAAAGTGTGATTTTTATAACTATGTCGAATCGTTTTCATCATGAAAATTTAAAAATTTGTGTTTTGACAAACGGTTATGAGTACGATTATGGTAATTAATTATGCAATAATGAAACATGATATTGAGTCCAAAAATTGTTATTATATTACTCAAGGTATCGTCTTCCATTGAGCCAAATTTCAAGTCGATAAACAAATGGGAACATGGTGGTTGCTATGGAGATTTGCTCATACTCTATGGCAGACTGCACACAAAATCGAATGGAAAAACAGGCCTACCTTAACAGCATTTTTCTCACAAACTAGTTTTGTCAAACGGTTGTGAGTACGATTTTATAATTTGCCAAAACTCGTCAACCAAAGCTCCGATTTGCATGATTTTGGTATCATTGAAAAGGGAATTAAATGAGCTTTACCACCATATGAAAATCTCCATATTTTGGTTTTGACCCAACTGTACCCTTTTGCCGCGGCGGCACACATATAGCAATTATGTACTATAACAATTATCTAACAATGTCTAAAAAAGTAAACTACAAGGTCAAATATGACACTATGATTAGGGTCTTGACATGGAAATGCTATTTTAGTGATGTGAAAGCATTTGAAGAACTTTGTATGCATTTATATTTTATAATTTTGATTTTACAGAAGGCAGCTATGGAGTTAGGATGTTCTTATTCTAGCGTATTCAATTGTAAAAGCAAACAGCCATGTTGCAGAAATAAATCAAAACTTTTACGAGCAAACCCTACTCAATCAGACACTGCATAGCCTACTTCGACCTTGCCGATTGCCGACCGCTAGCCAGACAACTTTGTTTACAAAAATGGACCATTCCCATTACAAGATAGGGGTGAGCTTTAGTAGAACGCTGCTTGACATAAAAACAAAGTGTTTTTACACATGTAAAAGAGCTCTAGGTCATTTCTTATTTTTATGGGCAATCTTGTATTTTAGAGCCGCCTATATGTTATTGTGTAAAATTAATTATGGTTACCATAATTAGTCACATTTTCATATATATTTCAAAAATGGGACATCATTAACTCAGCCATGAAATGTCACATGGGTTATAAGAAAAATATGAGCAAAATTCAAAGAGTTTGAAAAAAGTTGAGGCAATTGGACCATGCTCCTTTAATCCCATGGGTTTACCTAGTTTATTTGATTTCAGAATTTTTATTTTATTCATATTTTCTGCTCTTAAACCTGTCATGATGTACTGCTACGGAATGACCTAGGTTAATATGTGAAAAAAAATAGAACTCAAGTAGGTCTGTAGGGTATATATTTTTTGACACTATGAAATATCCCAAACAAGTGGCAAGGATAATGAACCAGATAATATATGTATTGATTAGGACAAATGGACAGTGTGTACGGATTGCATCTGTAGTATACGGTAGAGCATTGACTGACCTACGACAGAATTAAATGTTCAACACATATATGTGACTAAATCAATAAAAAAAAGGTTATTATACAATTAAAAAAAAAAAAAAAAAAAAAAAAAAAAAAAGATGGTGGAATAAAAGTGCCTTGATATATTAAGTTGATTGCCTCTGACCTTATTTCCAGTCCATGTAATAATCCAATTGTTCACTTGCATCAGGCATGAGATTAGAATTTCACGTTTCTTTCTCACAAAGGAGTAAAGTTGTACACCATTTGTTGCTTACGTGGATGGGGAGTGACCTTTGGGCACCATAGTCCTGTATGGACTACCCAGGCTTGTGCTTTTGGCATAGATCTGGTGTTCTGTGACTTTGTAATGAACATCCATGTGTCCCCTAAGGCCAACAAAATAAAATGTTTGGTTGCCCTCCACGACCGACCCTATTTTTCAGCCCGACCCAAACTTTTTTTAATTGATTTTTTTTTTCCTAAAAAAAATATGCAAAACTTACCGAAAACTACAAAAAAACATATTATATTTTTGCTTTTTTTGATATTCAACCCTCAAAATGTTTAGGATGTCCCAAATCACTACAAGAAGTATTTGATTGTTTTGATTTGTATGTCGCGGGGAAGTTGTGAAGGCTAGAGCGGCCGATCGACCTAGTAGCCCGTGGAAGAGTATTAAAAAAACAAACCGACCGACCGACCCTCTCTGAAAAAAGCTGTGGATGGCAACCAAACAATTTTTTTTTTGCCTAAGGACCAACCTGGAAAAACAACAAGTTTAATTCCTTATAGTGATGCATCATAGCTAAAATATTCATAATTCAGTATTGTCCAGTATGAATATTACTCGAAATATCTCGGTGAAAAGTGATCACCCGTCAAATCTGAGCGTACATATAGGAAGATGACTTGTATAAGTATAAATTTTAGTCGTTGTTTTGTCAATCAGAATTCTATTATGGTTTTTAATGGTCAATTTTGTGGAAAAATTATGACTTCATGACGTAACATCCTGGCTCGTCCCATGTTGCAATACCATAAAGTCAACGCTACCACAGACGCTACATACAATTCTAAAGATCACATTGAACATACGTGCCACCTGCGCTCTGTAGCCAGGCGCACCTATGATATGCGTATGCCCTATCCAACCATCACACCCCTGAGACCATTGCATCTCTGGATTAATTTTCAACTGTTTTGCAAATCAATCAGGGTCATTTTAGGGTATACACCATGTTTATAGTATCAAAGGAAGTCTGTTACCATCATTATTTCATTAGTATTCGCAATGTAGTATTATGGTATATATACTTTGCCAAACCTTGTTAATGTTTTTGGTTTGAAATTTAAAAGGCAAATGTCATGTGACAGTTTCAAGAGAAATAGACCAAACAAAAAGGTCAAACCAAATTGGAATATCCAACTCGGAAGTGGCTTTATACTTGTTACATTTACGTAATAGAAGCGTGATGCAAATATTAGATCTTCTCCTATTGGCAAACTTAAACAACTTTAATGTTATGGGATACAATAAAGAATTTTTTCTGTTTTCCATTGTTATACATATTTTTTCAGCAGCCTTTTTTTATAATTGGATATTGACTGCAGTCTATGCAAAAATATATTTATTAAGATAATTTGGAATGATATGAATAAAAAACAAAAAAATGATTCTACTTGGAAAAGTATAGGTTTAATGTAAGTTTTCAAAATCAGAAAAACATAGCTTTCTGGTAAAATGGAAAAATCTTCGTGCTACAAAATAGGCAACAGCATATAAAGTAACTCATTTTATTTCATGGATGTATTACCAGCATGCCTTTAATTTAGTTGATGTTGTTTATAAAGGTGTAACTTAAAAAGACATTTGGACAAGTTCAACATCATTCTCTAACTTTTTTTTTCAAAATATTTGAGTTGTTTGCATCATTTAAAGCATTGCAGCATACAAAGTTTCATTTACCATGTTGGCACTAGGCAAAATTTGTATGAGTTTTTTTAAACAAAAAATAAACAAAACGTGTCAAACATCTAATTTACTCCTCATTTTATTAATAATATAGCACATTATTTGTGATCTATATCATATCATAGCATACCGCATTATTTCATATATGTGATAACTCATCCCGAAAGGGGGACTTTGCAGATGATATCAATTTTGATTTTTCATTTCATCTGTTGCAGCATTTTCTAAGCTTCAAAATGACACCTTACTTTCTGAAATTGATTAAGGTGGTCAAATTTTACAACAGAAAATCTGCTGGAAATTCTTATTATTTTCTTTATTTTTGGCTGCCTATTTTCTCCTGTATCTTGAAAAGTGTTCTGTCGCAAAGTCCCCCTTTTCGGGTTGAGTCATCACATATCATATCATGCCATATTTTTGTATCTACTAAGCTTGCATATTTGCAAAGCATGCATTATTAATCATTGGTTAAGCAAACTTATATAACTTGTTCCACCTTTGTTTATTATCAAATACTGTATAAATAGTATATTTTGATTCTCCACAAAATAAAGATACTAGTGTTTTATGTTGTTAGCATAAAGATGTTAATGTTTCTAACTTTCTATTGAATTGGAGATCTAGGTCACTTAAAAGGTGAAGATCTTATTCTGATTTTAAGTTTTCCAAGTCGTTGTATAATCTTTAATATAAATTGTGTGACCAAGGATTTGAATGTTCAATTTTAACTATTATGAGAATTCTAACTATTTTTAAAGTTAAAAAATGTTTAGACAAATTACCGTGGGCTGAATATTTTTGCCCAAACTAATATAAAGGAAGAATTTGTAGGTATACCAAAGATAAAGTCAAGAAAACTTCCCTGAGTAGAAAACCTTCCTGAGAAGCTGATATCCAGTTAGAAATCTTCAGAAATACATGAAGAAGTAAAAGTTTAGATGAATCAGGAAAATTGGATCCCCAGAGAAAACCTGCTGAAGGAATATTATATTGTATCCCATCATGCATTGCTTTCTATGGGATTATTTGTATGGTAAGTCATGTGAGTAGTTAGTGATGAAACATGCCTAAAAATCAAGATAACAACAAATAATATTGATTTATGATCATTTCATCACTAACTACTCATATAACGTCTACAACAATTCCGTAGGAAGCGGTGCATGATGGGATACACACAATATCTTCTCTTGGATTGAGCAATGACCGCTTGAAGACCCACAAAATTTACTGCTACTGTCAATCTGTGCATATTAAAAATAAGAAATTTAAATAAATTACTGCACATTTGTGTAAAATCGTATATCTGAAGACCTTGAAATTCCCTGTGGCATTACTTGGCAATAACAAGCGTTTGAATTATAATTACTAACTTATTCAAATTTATGAGTAATTTTAGGGAAATTTAATATTTTTTTGCGGTTGTGGAAGGTCATCAACTCCAGGACCAAGCGGGCACCGGGCAATTTTTAGCCTATGGTTCCAGACTTTTTGCGCCTGGTGGGGCAGAAATATTTTGTCCTTACTAAAGCACCTGGGTCTTGCCATATACTATTTTGTATCTAGTATTTGTGAAGAAAATGATTGGAAACATAGGCATTTTTGAAAAACAATGCATATTCATCACAAGATCACAAAAAATGTCTTCTTGGGATCAAAATTCAGGAATGATTGTTTGTCCTGAAAAAATGGCTCCTGGTTCTCTGGAAATGTTAAGGACCAGGAGCCATTTTTTCAGATTTCTGGCTCCTGGTCCATGTCAGCTTAAGGACAATCACGGTAATAAGTTCCTACCTGTAGATTTTGTTTATTTTTTGTCAGTTTATAGATAAGAGTCTAAACTTCAAAATTCAGCAATAAAAAATGGGGTTATCGACCATCTAAGCGCGCTATGACCTCATATATGATGACGTCATTTTTCTGTTAATGAACGATAACTTGAAAACTCGAGCGTTAGATTACTTGGTGTTCAATGTTACACAACCGAATTTCAACATTTCTGATGATGAAATTTTTTAAATTTTACCCTATGTAATTTCATCTCACGATATCTTTTTAAAACAGTCGGTGACCCATATTTTTTTTCTTGATTTGACATCCACTTGACATTCACAATTGACTGGCCAAATATTAACAAATTCTACAGGTAGCAAATATGTGAAAAATCAGCATTTTGTAGTATAGGAAAACACACAAAAACACTCGTTACTATTTCGCGCTTACCGGGAAGACAATGCGTAAAAACCAGTTCGCGCGTTGTGTTTTGCGTATTAGGCGCAAACCCTAGCTTAGTTACCACGCGCTCGTTTTGTCAAAAACTTCCCACCACTGACCAACAAATTCTGTAACACTGCCCTCTTGAATAAACACCGCGATAGTCTTTAGGAAAAACCTTGTCCAGGACCTTGATGAAAATATTAGATAATTTAAATATTAGCAAGGTAATATCATTGCATGATATTGTACCTGCGCAAAGAATTCTGACCATGCTGTACTTCGGCGTAATTTGTTAATGACATACTTCTGTGTGATCAATTAGCCACTTGACTAAATAATGGGTTAACATATTAGTGATGCTCATATTTTCAAAGAAATCATTGAGAGCTTCAATTATCTTGAAGCACACTCAATTTGAGAGGTTAAAAACTGCTTTTCTCGTTACAACAACATCTTGGTGCAATTATAGTATAATTTTGTATAAATACAGTGTTCTATATTCAATTTCATGCAAATATATCATGTTAAACATGTAATTTTACAAATATAGTGATCGAAATGCTAAATCGTGCATGAAAATGTGCTATTTGTCATGCATCTTTGATTTATGTGATAGCTATTTCATTGAAATTACTTATTATTCCTTAATGACTTAGAAAAATAGAGCATTAAATGATTACAAGACAATTATAAGTTACAGCTATCTGACAAATGAGTTCATCTGTTTTAATGAGCTATAAAAAATGCATGTAACTCAATATTAAGTTTTGATGGAAAGGTACAGAAAACTTACTTTTTCTTAAATGAGTAGTTATGAGTTGTTTAACTTTTACTTTTGCTCCAAAATAACTTACAAAAGCACTCTTCATTGCATTGAAGCTTTCTGAGGTTTTCATATTGTATACCGCTTAACCAAAAAGTCCAAAGTTGTGTCTATTTAACGTATGTTTTATAATTTGTATAAGGTCGAGTTTGGATGAGGATTTAATGTTATGAATTTAACCCTTTCGATCTGATAGAAAGCCTGAACGTTTTCAAAGGAGCTTACGAGAGAACGCTCAGGCGTTCCAATTCGTATTGAGAGTAAATAATTCAGTATGGGCTTTACACACCTATATAGCAATTTAGGATCGAAAGGGTTAGAAGAAACTTTTTTTTTTGAAAAATTGAACCCCTTAAGAAATTTACAAAACTAGACCTAATCATATTCAGAGCTGTATTTGTATCAGAATGAATTTTAAACAAGGCTGTCTAGTAACAAGGAGATGATTTTATGCAGGTCAATGAAACACTTAAACCAGTGATGTTTAACACATGTGATTTAACTAGAATATTGTATCAGACAAGAGTGATCTTTTGATTTCATGAATATACAGATTTTGTTATTGTTATAATTATGTTCTATTGTGTACTTGGCATTCAAATAAGCCAAAATTAAGGAGCGCCGTAGTGTTGTGGTTAGCGATCTCGCGCCTTGCCAGAATAAAATATCTGAATTTTTCCTAAAATGTTAATCTGATTTGGTGGGAACATTGGATGAATAATTGGGTGAATAATTCATGAGAGACCCACGTCCTCCAGAGCGGACGTAAAGCTGTCGGTCCCATGTGTAGGAGATTCATACCTATACATGCAATTGCAATCAGTATCAAAAAGAGTAAGGTATTCTGCTCCTGATTGTTGCCAACCCCATTTGGGTGAATTCCTGGACTTCAAAATCATCCTATACATTGTATCCTCAACCACATGAGGTTTGCACAATATTGGAAGGGAAAAAAAGATAGAAACAGGCATGAGAATGTTCAAGTTTTTACCTGAATTCAGGTATTTTCATGTTAAAAATCCACAATTTCTTTAAATTTCAGTCAATTTTTGCTCTTTTTTCATCATTTTCAGGTATTTTTAATCATTTTCAGGTATTTTTATGGATGTATGTTCTTGTGTCTGAAGAAAGAAAGCTTGATCCAATTGCTTCAACTTTTGGTACTAAACTTTTTCTCATGAGATATTTTATGACTGAAACATGTTTCGTTTTTGGACATAAAAGTGAAAAAGTCTATAGTACCCATAATCAAATTTACACAGTAAAATTATAGGCAGCTTTGAAATACAAATTGATTGTAAAATTTGAAACTGAAACTTGTTTAAATGGTGATTTTGCATATAAAACTAAAAACAAAGCTTTGACAAATGGGACTCAGACTTCCAAATTAGATGAAACTATTCTAACAAGAAGTATATTTTCAAAGATGTTTTATTGAAGACTTGTAATTATCTACAGATCATCAAAGTTCCTCTTAATCGTAGTTATTTATAAATGCAGATTTTTTCAATGAGCAATCCCTGTTGTCATTTTCAAGTGGTGCACATTCATATTCATATATTTTTCCCTTTCTTTCTACGTCATCCCTTGAGCCCTCTTCTCTTTATATTTATTTGCATTTGTCCTTCAAAATATTTATAGTTTCCACCCATTCCGCTTCTCTGTCCCATGACACGTCATGCTTTCCTTTTTCATATATTTAATTGCCATCATTAACTCCATGCTACATCAGTCTCTCATCATATTTGTGGGTGTCCAGCCTGTATGAGCTGTAAATGCCAGAAACTTCATTTTGCACTACAGGTGAAAATGCATCTCAAGGTCATAATTTGCCAAAATTTACTTTTTCAGATTCACAATCCTTATGCTTGCAACAAAATACCAGCAAAGTTTCATTTCAAGAAAATGATAGAACGCCTCAGCGTTTCCTAAGGAGCATACGAGAGAACGCTCAGGCGTTCCAATTTGTATTGAGTGTAGATTAAGTCAGTATGGGCTGTATACCCATATATGACAATTCAGGACTGAAAGGGTTAACAGAAAATAGAGGGCTTACTGATCTTTGAAGGTGTTTATTTTAATAACAGTTATACGTTTTACTCCCTGACAGCCTTTTGACGGACCATAACTTGACTTCTGGAAATCATGTGAAGTTCATAAAGGTGTCATTTTAAACCTCAAAGCATGGCACTTGCAAAAAAAAAAAAGTGAAAATGACAAGAGGTGGTATTTACGGCTGGTTGTGGATGGACGGTCACATTTTAACATTAAACATCAGACAAATTTTATAATATATACATCAATATTACTTATATTGCTCTGTATTCATCTGTTTACAATAAAACATTTGTAGTTGTTGAGTTGAAGAACTTCATTGGTAAATTACTGTTAATGTTATTGTATTGACAGCTAACCATAGAGCAAGGTTTTTCTTTCCTGTTTGAAGTAATTTTCATTTAATTTAAAGTGCCATAATGGAATTCAGAATTATTTTATTTATTTTAATCAGATGGTTTAAAAGATGCAGGAAGTTGTATACAGAAACCATCTGATTATGGTGGCAATTATTAAAGTTGTTAGCCACGATCACTTATGTAGAGTTCAACTTTCAGTGACACATACTGATTTTATTGCATTTTAGAAAGTTTTTCAACCTACTAGCAATAAATTATTATATTCTCAAAATCATAAAATGTCTCTATAGCTACTAAAAATATTTTTTTGTTTAAGAGATCATTTTTTTGTATATTTAACCTTCCAAAACAATAATATTCAGTTTCAACCACCACACATTTGGAAACAAAAATTTAGGAAAATAGAAACACTGCTGGAAACCCCCTGAAAGGATATTTGGTTGAAAACCATCTTTTATGAGCAAATAACAGGAATTTATTTGTTTATTTTGATTTCTACAAAATCTCTCATTGATTTAAAGGTG
>JXSR01S019225.1:24967-35660 GCA_000969725.1 Ophiothrix spiculata | reverse complement strand
ATTTTAAAAAGTCAAAATATCCGCCAAAATTAATGAGAAAACATGATATTGTTCAATATTCTTCGACTAAAATTAAAGAAAGTTTTTGATTTTAAGATATTTGGTTGAAAACCATCTTTTATGAGCAAATAACAGGAATTTATTTGTTTATTTTGATTTCTACAAAATCTCTCATTGATTTAAAGGTGCAATTCATGATTTTTAGGTGGTCTCTTTTCTAGCTAAATAAAAAGAAGAGTACAACATAAATATAAACTGAAAACTTCACTCGATTCCGACCATTCGTTTCCAAGTTACAAGCTTTTCAGCATTTGGAGAAATCCCCATAGACTACTGTGTTGTAATTACTGTCAGGGCCCCGACAATAATTAGAAAATGACACATTTTCTCATTTTTCTCAAAAATGCAAGCACATATGAAAGAATGGTTTGGGGATCGTAACATATATACCACTTGAGGGTCCTTTTAAGCTAAAAAACTCAATTTTGATAGTGGTGACCTTGATGGTGAAAAGTGAATCATGAATTGCCCCTTTAATTTAGTTTTCCCAAGTTTTTATTGCCAAGTGAAAGCATGGCTAATACCTTTAAGGCCCTTCAAAAATATATGTTTGTTTGGCCTTTTCCAAATGATCCTTATTTTGAAAATATGGGAAAAAGTGTTTACTGTACAAAAGAACCCTTTCAGCAATGCACTACATATTTCCAGAGTTAATGTAGGACTATGAGCTAGATCAATTAGACCCTTTACAAGTTCAGGTTGTAGCAGTGGCAAATTGGCCACACGCCCGGAAATAGCACGCATACACTGTCATATTATACGCCCAGTTTATAGTGTAATTTTTGTTTGATTACTAATGGCAGATTCTGTGGAATATTTTTTTCTTAAATAGTTCCTTTGAGGGATTTTTTGTTTCATTAGAGAATCAATGGTCTCAAATTGACCCAGTTAGGTTGAATTTAAGGTCCAAAGTTTTCCGTGTTACATATTTTCTGTGACAATTGCAGAATCTGGGGTATAACGTGGAAAATAATTCAAGCAAAATATTTTAAAAAGTCAAAATATCCGCCAAAATTAATGAGAAAACATGATATTGTTCAATATTCTTCGACTAAAATTAAAGAAAGTTTTTGATTTTAAATAGACCTATTGAGAATCTAATCCTGTTTTTATTGTAAATCTGAACCTTTGAAATAAACATAACAAAAGAGAAAAGTTTAGAAAGCAGACAATTTTGGGCCTAAATTAATTTCCTGCCACTTTTAGCTGCTAAATTTGAGATTTTGATACCCGAAGAAAGCTCAAATTTTCTCAAAATCCTTGTTAAGTTTTATACACAAATTATTTTCCCTTCAAAAGAAATGGTAAAAATGGTTGCAAATTACTAGAAAATATGGAAAAACTACAAATAAATTACCACATAGTTTTTATGGGTCATTATAGATGCAATTTACTTGTAACATCAATATTGCACATGGTTGAAATTTTACCAGTTTCCAAATAAAAAGGCATTTGCGCTTTTCTCACAAATTTTACTGAAAAGGGTATAAATTAACCAACAAATGGGCTTTATTCAACCAACAAATGAAGTAATAGGCATGCTGTTGTACCTCTTGTGGTTATGCCAAAGATAATAAGTCCTAAATAGTTATTTCAGATATGATTCTTAAGATGAACTCTGCACCTAATTTGAAATAATATGGCTGTCTTCAGAAGATTGTAACTCTTTTGGCTTTAGTGTGGCAGATGAACACTTCCAATTGAAGATAGGCAATTTATTTAAAAATAACTTCTTCAGTTATATAATTAATTATTAAAAATAAACTCATGGCAAAATTGCAATATTGTAGTATTGACAGTAAATTGTAATTTCTTGTAAATTGGTAGAGGTTGGGGTAAAGCAATATTCTTAAACCCTGCAGTTTAATAATGTCCTTTGGAGATAGCCATAAATGTCATTCTATAGAGTAGTATGTATGAGGTTCAACTTTGCTTTAACTTAATAAAGAAAAAATCAATTATTACTTTTTTTAAAATTATTTTTGCTTACTTTTTATTCTTAATATTAAACACTACTTTCCTCAAATTTAAATAATCCCAAATAAAAGATTATTTCATATGGCGGAAATAACAAGGTAATGTTACAAATTTATAATTATAATATCAATAAAAATTGGGCTTCAGAAATTTCCCAAAAAATCAAAAAGAGGTAAAATATGTGTTAAAAGATTTTTTATAGTTATTTTTTCAACAAGTGCAATTATAATATCAATAAAAAACGGACTTCAGAAATTTCCCAAAATATCTTAAAAAGGTAAAATATGTTACAGTTATTTTACAACAAGTGCAATCTGATTTTAATGATCATGCAACAAAACCTTATGGCAGCTATTCCATGGCTTTTATTTTTCACTTGTTGATCTTTGTAATGATGGGCTGTTTGCTTTCCTATGTGACACATGATGGGAGGCAACTAATGGATCATAATTTGATGTGAATTTATTGTAATTAACCTAGCCATTTCCTTGGTTATATTAACAAAGGTCAACTTGTCATGTGAGTGCAAGGAAGCCGTATCTACAATGGCTGCCTTAAGTTATATGTATATAATGCCTTTTCACTAGAATTTGTAAAATCCCTCGAAATTTCCTTGCCATATGTCACTGTTCTTGAAATGGTTCTTCATGTGACATTGTGACCTGAAGAACTATTTCAAGAGGGGACATTATATCAGTGTGCAATACAAAATTATGAAAAATGGCTGCTATTGCATATACAACTTTCTTGCACCCACATGATAAACTGTAATCTCTATATTAAAGTATCATAAGTCATGATTGGAAGTAAACATTGAATCTGCCCAATTTCCCTCTCTTTTTGCTTAATCTGGTCACGTTATTAGAGACATCAGGTCTAATATTGCTAGATTGTGTATGCACACCTTACCAAGCTTTACAGCTTGTTAAATATTGGAGGCAGATGTATAAATCTACTCATCCCATGGCTTTGTCCTTGACACATACTACAGCAAGATTAACTACAACGAAACATACATACGTCATAAACATGAATGTTACGTTAAAGACATGATGAGTGGCTGAAATAGTGTCGGAAACTTCAATAAATGTAACCATGCATCACATACACCCAGTAAAGTTGGCAGTTTTCATTTTGAGTTACAGTACAAAATACATACATAAGTTGTATTTTGACAAAATCATTATTTTTGCAGATTTGAAATGTTCATGCCTTTCTTTAACTCTATAGCAAAATATCAGCTTTAATTTCAACTCCAAAATATATTAAAACTATCATTTTCTAAATGTAGTCACATTGGAAATGTGCATAACATGAATACTTTTCTAGGTTTGAGGTATTCTTAAATGTCATGCTTTTAGAATCAAAACTCGTATGAATTTGAAACAAACATCATTTTAAAACTTAACTTTTTTTTTGAATCTGTAATAAAACAAATTCGACCAGGGTCAAATTTATTGCAAGTTTGTGGTGGATGGGCGCATATGTCTTTGTAATTTGATAGGAGACACCATGATTCGTGGTTCAAAAGGGGAGATGTAGGCAATGTTGAGATGTCACTTTGTCAGTCTCTAAGCTTTACAGCATGTATCAGAAGAACCCAGGTAAACACAGATAACCTTTAAGCTTAATACAATGATGTGAGTGATGGCATGTATGACAGATGTGGTTGCTGAGAGTGAATTGAGCCTGGAAACAATGCTCTTACACTGCCAACATATATACATATGCGGGACAGTTAGGTGCAAACCCTAGTGACTGTGTGGTCTATGACACTTGCTAGAAGATTTGTATTTATAACTGTCTGTAAACATTTGACATAACATGAATGTTACATGAGAATAGGAATAGATGGTTGAAATATGGTTTTGTAAAATTGTCAATTGAAGTAGATAAAGGACCTAGTATATCATAACAAAATATAATGGTTGTGTGTATGAACATTGATGAGGAGAAGAAAAAGACGGCTTCAAACCTTTCGTCTTAGAAAGAGTAAAAGTGAAATAAGGGTTTTTCTTGGTTTTTTATTTGTTTGTTTGTCACTAAAAAAGTAAATGGTGAAAAGGGTCCAATTATGTCGATATTATGCCATTTTTCAAAATTCCTGAGGATTTGCTTGGAGAAAAAAATGATTTGATAGGTTGTGAAAAGTTGTCACTGTGCACCTCCAATAGATGCAATGAAAACAAATCTACTGTTGAACGGAATGCACCAAGTATTTTATCTTTAGAAAATCAACATCTTGCAATTACTGATCACTCACACACAACCTCAAAAAACAATTCGAAATTTTTTGAAGAAAATCGTCAGTAAAATCTTGTGTCATTTCAATCTTACCATACATTGTAAAACTTAAACCCTTATTTTTTGTCTTCATTGCTCTTATTTGTAAGCTGGAAAACGAAAATCATTTCCACTTTTTTTTTTTGAAAAGGCTTGCACAAATATTGCATGTTGGCTTTAGTGGGAACACTGTTCCACAAATACCCTATATGATCAGGCAATTGGAAGCACACCTGCCTGCAGGATGTAATATCAGACCAATCTTGTATTCACAGGTACATGACTTGACATTATCTTTACCAATATGATGGACATGTGGTATATATGATGACATTTGATCTACATGGTTCATTACAAGAACATTTTATCCCAAGGACATAATGTCACTTATCAACTGCAACAACATAGATCCAGAGTCAGAATGGTGAAAGATAATCAAAGGATCGCTGCTTGGAAATAAATATTAAAAACGTCCTATTTTAACAGTTGTAAATTCTCTATTTGTACCAGGTGTCCCATTTAATGATTTCATGAAGATTTAAATTGGTGCTACTTGTGTGTTATATTAAACTAAATTTTCATGGATAAATTAGCCGTCTTCTATATAGTATGTATATGTTTTATGTAAATTAGGGTATCTCCATTCCACCATAGATCTATTCTATTCCACACATTTCAAAAAACCTATTAACATCAAACTGGTCAATAAACTATAGCTTGAAAGTTTAAAACATACTGAATTATGATTTTCCGAGGGTAAAGTTGTTTTTAACAGTTTAAATTTCAAAACTATGAAAAAAAAGACAGTTGATGTTGAGATCATTACTTAAATAGTCATAAGACCAATTTATAATTTTGTACAATATAATGAACATCAATGAAAAAGAAATGAGAAATAGTTTTATAGTAATTTTTTTAAATTTTGTGCCAATGCATTTCTCACTTTCTTTGTTGATAACTCAACAAATAAAGATGCAGTGATATGAGCATGTACTAAGAGGAATGTATTATAAGTAATGTCTCCAACTGCTATCATGTTTCCACATTGATCAGCAATTTTTCTACATTTTTTGGACACATGGTATATATTGCATCACATTAGTGGCTAATGTGATAGGAGTGACGTATGTGGTGACATTTGATGGTTCACCAAATATTTGTTAATCATGGAGTTTCATATCAAATGCAAAACTAAATGGTTTTGGTATTTAAAAGTTATAATTGACATTAACAGCATGTATGAGCAGTCAAGTTAGCTCAAATGGTTAGGTGCATGCTTGTAGTGTTGAAGGTCCCAAGTTCGAACCCCGCTGCTGCCAAAAATTGAGTGTGCTTGAAATTTCTATATGGACAAGGAACCAACTGCTAATTGTCTTGAATGTATTCTGTCGGACGCAGTTGTTGAATTTGGCGTACTCAGTCCTTGTTACTGGAGTGAAACTTACTGTGCGATGTCTATGGAGTGAACCAATATTTCCACAATATTTTATGTTTCCGCTCTGATTCATTCATATTTACTTACAACAAAGATGAAAGACACATTTTTGAACAATATATCAAAGAAAGGGGTTGATACAAAAATTAATGTAGCTGAAAATGTAAATTTTGTAGACTTTTTCATTGACCTCCAATGCAATGTTTCACGCCAGGGAGTAACATGGAACAGCCGCAATTGACCAATCAGAGAACAGCATTCTAGTATGTGACATCAGTGCGTCCCACAGAATAAGAGTTGAGGAGTTGACCCACGCTGCAATGGTGTATAATGTGGGCTAACAAGGTTCAATGCCATTAGAGGTTGCCGCAGTACCTGAAATGATACTTCATATAGAATGGAGCTTACTTGGCCCACGTTGGTCAGCAAACACCTGTAAAGTGTTCTAAGGTGGCATGAAAATACAAATCAGGGAAGCATAGTACACTATAATATCCCCATATTATTCGTAGAAAGATACACATTATTGTGCCCAATGTTACAAGAGAAATATACAAATCAAGTTTTATTAGCAGCTAAGAAGAATATATCTTTCATCCAATATCTTGATACTATTGCTTACCAATAGTATCAAGTCAAATTGTCATAATTTTATTGAGTTGTCCCATATATTTCCAATCGTATTATACCGCCTACAGCATTCTCTGTATTCCTTGATCTGATTCTAGGACGTCTGGTCAAATGTAACTTAGGAAGATAATGTAACAGAGAGGAACATAAGATATGTTTCCTTGAGGAATAGTTTGAATATTTCGTAATGGAGAGAAGTAAATGATCATTTTGATATGATGTGAAACTAAACAGATGAAAATGTCAGCTTGCTTAAGTGATGTTGAATTAAATGTTACAATATCATGTATATCAGATATTATGTTTGTGAATGTTCAATTGAACTTTATTTTATATGTGACTCGTCATATTGAAAGATCCATCTTTACGGTAAGGTTGATTTTGAGATACAATAACATTTAGGTTCCTTAAATTATCAACAAATTGATTTTTTATTTGGAAAAGTATTAAAAAGAAATAAGCATCCTGAGTTAACAACTTCTAGCTCATTTTTTTTTTTTGGTTTTGTTTCTATGACATTGTTTTGTTTTGTTTAGTTTAGTGTTTTACCATTAGGCTTACCCATTGTATACACAAACTCGTTTTTGCCTAAACTGGTTATGGGCATGCACTTAATGGTTTATCATTATATTATTAGATAAAGTTGGTTTAGTTATTGAGGAACTGCAGAGATACAGAGATGGTTATGTTGATACTATTGATTTCCATTGGGATGTAAGGTGCTACAAAAAGCCTAGTGAGCAATTTGTTCTTGTTTCCTGCTACAAAGTGGGCTTGCAATACATGCAAAGGAAACAGACCTCCGATGTGTAGAAAAGCTGTTTCAACAGACCATCTTTGACTGACTGCACTCTACTAACTGAAGCTGTTGCTACTTGGGTGAAACACCAATGCCAATCTTGTTACATGAATGGTATGTTTAATAATGGTGCTAGACAAATCTTCCATAAGGGTTCTTAAAGCCATCAAGTAATAAGATGCCTCAGACTATTTCTGTTTAACAAAACTTTAATTTTTACAAATACTTGTCAAAATGTTAACTCTGATGGCATTATAATCAGATT
This sequence comes from Ophiothrix spiculata, assembly GCA_000969725.1. Taxonomy (NCBI): domain Eukaryota; kingdom Metazoa; phylum Echinodermata; class Ophiuroidea; order Amphilepidida; family Ophiotrichidae; genus Ophiothrix; species Ophiothrix spiculata. The sequence continues at coordinate 28,211 of JXSR01S019225.1, read as the reverse complement.
GCCTTTTAAATTTCTTGTCCAAAATCATACTTGTCTATACTTTTATCTAATGTTATCAAAATTAAAAACATTAAAATTGGAGTCAATAAAGCAAGCTTTACGCCAGCCTTAAAGTAAGGCCTAAAAAAATAAATTGTTTGATTGGCGTAACCCGACCTACCCTAATTTTACCACCGACCCTAGATATTTTTATTTTTTTGAGCATAGTAAAAAACCTTCAAATCCCAAATTTGATGGGAATCGATTCATGGGAGCCCAAGATATGGCTTGCAGGACATTCAAAATGACAAATAAAAGATGTGTTACAGAAAAAGTGAAGATGTTTTTGTATATGTGCCATATATTTTGTGTTCTTGTATGTGAAACATAGACTTAAAAAATAAAATAAAAAATTATTAAAAAAAAAAAAAAACCGACCTACCTACCCTATTTTTTTTTCTATGTTACGCCAATCAAACAATTATTTTTTTTTTGGCCTAAGCTTGACATCTAAAGCATTAAGTGGAAAGTATCTAGTTGGTGTCAACTGTTTAATGCATGTATTTCCCTTGGCTGAGGTGGACTTTTTTCTCTATGCAGGTTCATAAAAGTAGAGCATAAAATTGGTTTGAGTTCAAAAAGAGAGGCCTCAGGACCATCTAGATGTCGAGGGACCATTCACAAACACTTGTGGGGGCATGTGTGGCCTGATTCAAGACATTTTTAGCGCGAAACATTTTTTGGACTTCAAAGTTCATGAACGGTCTCCAAGTACCCAACTGGTCTTATTTGATGGACTATATAAAGTGGGGATAGAACAAAATAGAAATGACATTGGATTATTTAAGGATTGGATGATATGGCTATTAGACAAAGTGACTTTGAATGAAATTACTGGGAACAATTGAATATGGACCTCTACAACCAAACACCCGCTTTCCAAAAATTTAGAACTGTGACGATTGATATGGACAAACCCATAAAGTCTGTAGTATGTCTTTAGAGATCCTTAGTGATTTAGCTATATCCATTACATAACATTTGTAGATAAATCAGTGGAGTTTTAAAGAAGATGCTATACGCTTGTCTCCCTTGGGGCATCGGAGTATTTTGTGAAAAGTTCATAAAACTAGAGCACTGAGAGTGTGATATCGGGGTGTAGAACCAATAAGATATTGTACAGATAAGTATTGCATAATGAAACTTTGCTTTTAAGTATTTAAATTTAAATTAAAGAATTAAGTCACTAGAGATACCAGATGGGATGGCAACATTTTTGAGGGAGTGACCATTGATTCCTTTCTGTTTTCTACAAGTTAATATTTTATGTGTAACTGTGTTTCTCTATACAGCATGAAACATTTTAGAGAAAAAATAAAATAAAAACAAAATGTATATCAAAATAAATGTGACCCGTCATATTGAAAGGTACCTTAAGGGTCCCAAAATTGAAAATTGATTTTTGGTCTCATCTGAAAGATTATATTTTAAGCTTTAAAATGATACCTTGCTTTGGTTATTGGATGTTCGATTGCAAAGTTATATCCAAATTGGTAAAAGGCATCGGGCTGATTCAGAAAACTATAGTCACATCTGACTATAGTTCTGAGAAAATAGAGTTTTAAGTTTCTGTACTAGTAAAACTTGAATGGAGAGAGGACTTTTATCTTGTTTTTAAAAATATTTGTCTTATTTTTGGATGTTGGGGCCTAATTAATATGATAGAATATACTTCAAAGGTAACAATTCTGATGAAATTAGAAATTTGACCTTGGACGTGATTTTTACTATGCTCAGCTTCAAAAGCCTGTATCTCGTAATTTACTATGCTGACCTAAAGGTACCTTTCGATAAGACGGGTCACAAATATGAATCTTAAATGGATTGTATTTTTTTTTAACTAAAAAGTTGTTGCACTCTATAACTAATTATTCTTAGTGATTAAATCTTGCACAAAATGATGAATAACATCTGGTTCCTACTTCCTATGGAAATAACATGTTATTAACAATTCACAAAATATGACAAGATATCATGATGTGTAATACATAAAACATTATCAGGTGATTATATCTACATCTAAATAATGTACAGTTTTAAATATTCAAATCACTGCCACCTAAATATCCCGGGCTGAATATGTGTATTGTTTGTAAAGTAGCTTTCAAAAGGTTAGGTTAAAAGGTTGATTTTGTACAAAATTTTCACAATATTGAAATTGTATTATATTTTGGATGATATAAACTACATGTCAAAAGTTCCTACCCATGATTTCTATACACCTGCATATGAATTAAATTAATGAAATTAAAGGTTTTTTTGATAGTTTTTGGCACAGTCTCATTGCTTTGTAGTCAGAAAAAATTAAGTTCAATAACAAACAACACCTATTTTCAAACTTTATTGTAGCTAAAATCACTTGGAGAAAATGATTCTGGTGGATTTTGCCTCGAAACCTGTCTTTGAAGTTTATTTTACTACTAGGGTTACACTGGTGGACATAATTCCAGTCCAATTTGTAATCCATCTGATCAATAGAAAACTGTGGTGACCTTTTTCTACCTTGCCACTATTATTCTGAGTGATGTCAGTAGACGGTATATTCCCTTGGTATAGCTTCTTAAAAAGAGGAAAACACCTCATCACTAATCTAAACCAGGGGTGAGGGCACTCAAATTTTGGTTAAGGTTAGGATGTACCATTATGAAATTTGAATGTCACCCATAAAATACAGATTTTAAGAGAGGGTACCTCCCAAATTACCCAAATTTTGAGTCAAATTTAAAATTGTTGTTTCCAATATTATGTTAAAAAAATCGCAATTCTGCACAAATTTTGAAACATTTGGGAAGTAAAATACTAAGTTTTCCAAATAAAAAAGACCAATTGAAACACCATACAGACTGGTTTTACGACCCAAACTGGCAGCATGTCCTGGAACAATTTTGGAACAAAGGAGATGTGTCCCTTAAGCACTGTCTATCACCTGAAATAATATTTAGGAAAGAAGGAAGTGCAATATATTGCCTTGCACTTTAGTCTGATATTTGAATAATTGTAATATATTAAAAAATATTAGACAAGTGTACAGATATAATTTGTAATCTTAAAAAGGTTTCAAATAGTGATAGAAAACAAAGTACACCCAATTTATATTCTTGCAAGTGTACTTGTATTATTATTATAATACCACGTGAATCAAAAAATTGTGCACGGATTAAAACTGATCTTGACCTTGATAAAAGCCCCAAATCATACATTTCGT
>JXSR01S019225.1:0-10534 GCA_000969725.1 Ophiothrix spiculata | reverse complement strand
CTTTGTTACATTCTTTGATCTGATTCTAGGACGTCTGGTCAAATGTAACTTAGTGAAAATAAAATGGAAAGAAACATTCATAAGTCTCACTGTCACTATGATAGTACATCCTGAAAAATTTCAAACAATGCAGCAAAGTTCATTTTGCACTTGAGGTAAAAATGCATGTAAAGGATGTAATTTGCTTTTGCGTAATTTTATTTTTTGACAGATTTGCAATCCTGATGCTTACTCCTCTTCAAAATGGGTTCAAATATATATGTATCTTTTTGAGGACTATAAACAGAAAATATAACGCTTACTGATCTTTGGACATGTTTATCTAAGTTTCATGTTTTACTACCTAACAACTTTGATGGACCATAACTTGACTTCTTGAAACCTGAGTGATGTTCATTCAATGTGGTGTCATTTTATTCCTTAATACATGGACTTTACAAATGTTATAAAAGTGAAAATGACATTAGGCTGCATTTACGGTTGGTTCAAGATGAACAGTCACATTTTTACTTATTTCCAATCCTGAAGAAAAGGTAGAGTGAGGTATGTGAGATGTGTTTTTTCTCATCCCACTCCCTTATATTTGGTAAAAATATTTAATCATATGTACATTTAAAAAAAAAAAAGGTTTTGTATGACCACAACTTCTCTGCACAACCAAACCCTTAGTTGGATAATTGAAATTGATTTTTGCAAAAATACAAAACTGAAGTATTCATAGGGTCAATTTATACTTGTCCTTCTAACAAAATTTTTGCCACCAAACATTTTGGTGTGATGTCCAACTAATCCAGCCGTAGGTGTTGTTGGTTTTAGACAACTTTCTTGATTTCAAACGCCCTTTTGGGTTATATATCGATTTTGGGTTAAGACACCATTATGGGTATTACACACCCTTTTGGGTATTTTAGACGCCCTTTTCATTGTAATAGACACTTTCTCTTGACACATTTCTGACTCCTATGCAGCAAAATGTGTGGGAGGCTGAGTATAAATTGACCCTAATCCACTCATCCGGCTATTTGGTCCTTGACACTTACTACAAAAAACTTAACCATAATGAAACATACAGATACGTCATAAACATGAATGTTATGTAAAAAAGGCAATATATGGCTGAAATAGATTTGTTACAATCACCAATGTTTACTTTGATACATGGCTTTGTAATTTGAATGGAGACAACTTGAAATGTGGTTCAGAAGGGCAGATGTAGGCAATATTGTTGGGATGTCAGTTTGTCAGTCTTAGAGCTTTACATCATGACATTGTATAGGAGGACCCCAAGCAAACCTAGGTAACCTTTAAGCTTAATATAATGACGCGAGTGGTGGTATTTAAGATGGACGTGGTTCATTTGAGTGGATTGAGGAAGGATTGTTCTCACACTGTCTTCATATATATGCATATGCGGGACAGTTAAGTTAAACCCTTACTGACTGTATGGTCCATGACACTTGCTAAAGGAATTGTATTCATAAATGTTAATATCATGTGGAGTAACTTGAATGTTACATGAAAAAAAGAGTTGATGGATGAAATATGGTTTTGTCATAATGTCAGTTGAAGAAAATTATATATATCAGTGTATATCATATCAGAAGATTTTACTAGTACTTTGCTCAAAAGAGCAAAGCTGGAAATGTTATTCCGATAATAGTTTGACAATATCAAAAGTGATGCACAAGAATCTTTTAAGACGTAAGGTCTTTAAGACAAGGTTTGTTCAACAAATTTTTCCAGATTTGTTGTTATTCCAGATGCTTATTGTTCGGAGTAAAAAAGCAGATCATTGATGTCAATCAGTCAAAAGGAGCACTTTAAAGACAGTGCACCCATAGCTTTGTTAATTGTCGCTTTCAAGAACAAGAATTTCTAAACAGGATACTACATCTAACACAATTATTATATCTATCAAGTGCATTGAACAGCACCTGCACACAAATTACAACTTTTAACAGAATACTTTCTATCTTTTATCCTTGCTTATGGGGATGAATATATTAAGCATGTAATATCAGACCAATCTTGTATTCACAGGTACATGACTTGCCATTATCTTTACCAATATGATGGACATGTGGTATATGTGATGACGTTTGATCTACATGGTTCATTACAAGAACATTTTATCCCAAGGTGATTATGTCACTTACTTATCAACTGCAACAACTCAGGATGGTTTACGATAATCATAGCATCACCACATGGAAATAAATATTCAAGACTTTCTCCATATAAGAATAGATTCTTCTGAGTACCTTATTTATTCCATTAATAATAATAAAAAGGAGTTTGTATAGCGCCCTATGATAAAAAATTGCCCTCAAGGTGCTTAACAACAAACCAGCTATAAAGAAAACACTTAAATTACAACTACATCTTAACTTAATATACACAGAAAAAAGATATATATACAAAAAAACTTTTAAGAAAATGAATATACTTATGTTACCTTAGCGGTTAAGTGGTAGATGACTTGTGATATTTTGTGACATTTGATGTACATGGTTTATCAAATAATTGTTAATAATAAACCTCCATATCAATAGCAGATCTAAAATGATTTTGGTATTTAAAAGTCACAGGTAACATTAACAGCATGTCTTTGTAAAAAAAATAAGATTATGCCCACAACTTACAAATCAAGTTCCATTAACTTTCAAGAACTAAACCAAAATTGCCCAATATCATGATATATTTGTATATCAAGTCAAACCATCATCAATTTGTTAAGTTGCCACATCATGTAATACCAATGCATGTGGCTAGCATTGACTTTGTTACATTCTTTGATCTGATTCTAGGACGTCTGGTCAAATGTAACTTAGTGAAAATAAAATGGAAAGAAACATTCATAAGTCTCACTGTCATCTATTTCCTCAAGGAACAGTTTGAATATTTCATAATGGAAAGAAGTAACTGATCATTTTGATATAGTAAGAAATTAAGCAGATGAAAGGGCAGCTTCCCTAGTGATGTTGAATGAGATGATCAATATTTCTCTATATGTTGGAATTTTCTAAACCTATTTCTTCTATCATATATTGACACTATAAGTGTTCAGTATGGCATAAAATTTGTTGTCCTCGAATATTTATTAATCTACTATTACACCTTCAAGAAGTTAAAATTTAAAATCCAAGAGTTTAAAAAGCTGGATTTGACTTGCTATTCCTAGTCCAATTTCCTAGTATGTCATTTACGAAAAAGTTACGACAACAATCAATAATAAAAATAATGATATACCATTCATATTAAATGTATTAATATTAAGACAAACCTCCTGTGTGTCAAAAACTGTTGCAAGATACCATCATGGACCGATGTTGCTCAAAGGAAAACAACATTCTTTTACTTGTATTTATCAAATGTTTGTACTGAAATAAAAGAACATGACAGTGATGCCAATGAATAAAACATCATGTGACTTAAGTTACATGAATGGGATGTTTTGGTAATGGCACTAGAAATTCCCCATAAGTGTTTTAGAATCCATCTCTATATCATACAACAAGATGCCTAAGACTTCTGTTTTAACCAAACTGAAGTTTCTCTTGTAAAAATTCAAAGTATGGTGGCATCTTATTAATCAGATTACTTTTTAAATTTTATCAAAGTTGTATTTGTTTGTATTTTTTATTATATATCAAAATTAGTGTCAATAAAATGAGATTTACACCAACGTTAACATAAGCTTGACATCTAAAGCATCTAAAGGGGAAAGATGTATATATCCAGCTTGTGTTACCAGTTAATGCATGTTTACATTGGGGTAGTGTATTTTTCCTTGTGTAGGGTTCATAAAAGTAGAGCAAACAAATTTGTTGGGTTGAAAAAGCGTGGTCTTAGGGCCCGCTAGATGAACACTCTAAATCCCTGCAATCAATAGGATCAACAATTTGTGATCATTCATTTTTTACTTTATTATTTTTTGTAAAGTGTAGGAGCATCAACCAAGAGGTACTATAGTCTACGCAGCTGCACCCAATTGGTGAAGGGACAGTAATTGTGAACTTTAGGTACTTTAGCCTTAGGAGATCATGTTTCTCCATCTCTCTGTCAACATTTCTCACAGAAAAAGTTTTGAAGTAACTGAGTATTTAGATCCAGTTTGCTTTAATGTCTCAATCTTGTTGCTTGGTTACTTGATTAACTTGGTTACGAGAATTGATCGCTAGGGAAACTGGACAATAAGTAGTTCCTGGAAGCAGCTGAAGCTGATTTGGGAAGGGCAGTGTGGATTGTATATTTAAGCCTTGGATATCCTCTTTCTCCATTTCTGTATATTTTTTTTACCTGTTGGCACATCTACAAAAGAGATCTGTCATTTCTCTCAAACCAATTTTGTTTAAGGTCACTTCATCCACATCCATTTCGCACAAAACCAGGTAGACAAAAGTAATCGTTTAGGCCAACAGCCACTTCATCCACTTCTATTTTGTCCAAACTACATTTGAAGGAGATCAGAGCTTTGCTGTCCCAAAAAAAGGAATCTATTTGTTGCATGAGGTTTTTAAAATAATATTTTTCAAGCCTTGTCCAGACATGCGTGGCAAAATAATTTAGTTTTGGTAAGTTTCTCAAATGAAAATAATGTAATCAGAAAACGGATGCTATAAACAGATTTTTTTGTGAAATTTCCCATACAAAATTATATAATTTTATACAGTTTATTTATCAGTTTTCAACTTAGCTATTGAGTCCAACGCCTACTTTTTCCAATTCTATTTTGTCCTATCCATGTTGAAGAAATGGGAATTAGACAAAGAGGGATTGGATGAAAGATAAGTGGACAAATTAGCTATTGAATGAAATGCTAACTGGATGACATAAGTCTTCTAGACAAAACATTCAATTCAATTTGATGACTGATTAGGAAAAAAACACTTTTTATAAGTCCATAAGTGTGTTTTAAAAGATACTTAGTGATTTAGACTATATCCATTATATAAATTGGAAGATATAGTGGTTGAGTTTTCAGGCATATTCCACTCAATGTGTCTCCCTTGGGGAGTATTTTGTGAAAAGTTCACAAAACTAGAGCAGTGAGAAAGTGATATCGGGTGAAAAAGCTAGGTCATGTGGATTTTTTGAGGCTGTAAAACAGAAACATGAATGATACATATAGACAAGTTTTCCCGTAATGCCATGTTACATGAGATGCTACACCTATCAGTATCAGAAACAAATATTGAAAGTAATGAATTAAAAACTTAATATGAAGAGATTATTAAACAGTGTTCAATGAATTAATGGTTTCCAAAATCATGGTTTAATCCTTTTACCTCGGTTTCTGCTTTAATTTTTTTTATTATGGTTGCATTCTACTACATGAAGTTGATATATAACTATTGGATTATTTAGGGTCTGCTTTGACATGAAACACCATAAAGAATCAGGAAAAGTAGATTGTAAATATATCTAAACATTAAATGTGAGTATGACCTGAGTTAAATTTCTTCAAGCTTAATATACTTATTAATATGTTAGTTATTGCGCTACGTTTTAATTATTCTTAGAGATTAAATCTTGCACAATATGATGAATAACATCTGGTCCCTACTTCCTATGGAAATAACATATTAACAATTCACAAGATATCTTGATAGGAGTAATACATTAAATATCAAAATACAATAAGATATCATGATGTTTAAATCATTACATACCACCGTGTGATTATATCTATATAGAAACATTAAAATATTATGAATTATAAAACATTCAAATCACAACCACCTAGATATGTGTATTGTTTTTAAAGTAGCTTCCATTGTAACTCCAAAAAGAAGAGGTTGATATTGCACAGTAAAGTACTATTCTGTTTTGTGTTTAAAAAATCTACTGTGATGTCTTATATCCAAATGTTTGAATTACATATATTTTTATCTCATAATATGAACACTTTCCATTCTTACCAAGATGGTAAACAGGTTATTACTGTAATGTATCGCTTGTCAAAAGTTCATTTGATATTAGAAAAACTGATATTTAGCACATGGTTGCTTTGTATACACAATCATTGTTTTCCACTGAAATAAAATTATATAATCAGATTTAGAATTTAAGTCCAAAGTTCTGAAAAAAAGTTGACTTTAGATTTATTTGAATGCTTTTTTATGAATCTTTTCAGTGAATGACTTCTTTATTTGTTACAGTTGATGAAGATTTTGTTGTATTATTCACCAAATTTTTATATAAAGATTTTCGTCCTTTCAAAGTTGTTAATGATTGACAATTACAACTTAAAAAGAAGTAGAAGGAGAAAGGGTATTTTTTATTTACTTTATTATCAAAATGTTTTAAATTTAAAAGATTTAAAGTAAGGGCTTTTTCAAATGTATATTTAATACATTGTAACACTTGAACTATATACTGGACCTTGAAATGTAGTTTCTCTCTCTCTTTGGTAGCTAAGATTCCAGAATGATGTTCAACCTTTACAAACAAACTCAACAAAATTATTTAGGTGGAAATCTACCTATAGAGTTCAGTTTACTAAAGGTAACAGCAGTGGACATAATTCCAACTCAATTTGTAATCCATCTGATCAATAGAAAACTGTGATGACCTTTTTCTACCTTGCCCACCATTATTCTGAATGACGTCAGCAGACTTCAGAAATTCCCTTGGTATTACTTCTTAAAAAAAGAAAACTTCTCATTACCTCTTAATCTGAAGTCCTGTCCATCATCTGAAATAATACAAGGAAAACTCTAAAAGGGAAGTATAGTCTACTGAATATAGTGCTGAGGACATGTCTACTGAAAAATTGTGAAAATACTATAAATGATTTTTTTCTGTGGTCACACTATTCTTATTTTTGATAATTTGAAGTGTGAATAAATCATAACTAAATATTTTTTGGTGATTAGGTATATTGTTGGTTGGTATGTAGGTTTTACTCATATCAAAATTATCAACATTTCAATATAAGCTTGTAAAGCAAAGATTAGTAGATTTGTCATGTTTGTCAAATTCAAGTCTCCTTAATGATTGAGGGGAAACAACTGAAAATATAGTGACAGTTTCAGTTCCATTAATACCAATTCTAGCATGTGTGCTTCTACATATTACTTGTCTCATATATTTTATAATAAGTAAAGTTTATTGTGATTGTATTTGTAAGAAACCAATATGAGACGACGTTTTTCACTTATTTCAAGGATAAATTGTTTTTATATAACTTGAAATATCATTTAATCATTTAATAATAATAATAATAATAATAATGGGATTTTTATAGCGCCTTTTACTATGTATGCAAAGCGCTGTTGCCAATTATTATTACGCTGCCATCAGGAAACCGTCACAATCATTTTGCTTCAACTAGGCTGGCTGCATGGCCGATGCGCACACCCTATCTGCACTTACATTGTAATGTTCCCCATAACAGCTCCCCAATATCGCTCGGGTCGACGAAGCAATTGAGATTAAATGCCTTGCCCAAGGACATAACCCGTTGGCCGTAGCGGGGCTCGAACTCGCGACCTACTGATTCGGAGTCCTGCGCTGTTCCACTAGACCACACGTGCTCTCTTTATGCACATTATTATATAACAGTCAAAGGCTTTTGATACAACTTGAACTTTCATATTACCACTAAATAAGTATTATTCTTTGTGAGTGAAACTGGTCATAAAAACAACATTTGTTTTGATCCTGCAAAATGTGCAGGAATTTAAAATAAATGCAGTACGGAAGTGTGACCAAAAATGTGTGTATTGGTACAGAGTATTAGAATTTGGTGGTATCATTTGGTGAAGTATTCTTCTGCTTTTAATGGTATCAATGTGACACAAATAATGCAAACTTTAAATCTGATTTTCATGTTTAGTTTGTTTTAATATTCTACTGTTCTTCATCATGTGTTTGGAACCAATTGTTCTGCTAACATAAAGTTTACATAGATTCAAAGCCTAAAGCTGTAATTTTTATGATTATTATTTTATTACACACTTTCATCTTTTCTATGTAGATAAAAAGATCATGAGTTTGGATTAATTTTATATTGTGCATCACATCATTTGATTAGCAATTAGAACCTAGCCCATATACTTTTATTAGAGAGTATTAAATGAGTGACACACACCCTAATGCCCTTCATATTTATAGCACTGAATCATTACCCAATGAATGCTTATTGCTGGTGGCATTAATATAAGTGAAAAATTAGTGCAAAAACACCAAGCTAATGTGTATACTGTCCTTATTTCATGGGAAATAAATACATGTTGGTATCTATAAAACTATAATCAATATTTTATTAAAACATTCATCTTGATATTTTGATTAAAACAGAAACAATTTGTATTCTTTTGATCTCTTAAACACTTGCACTAGCAACAACAACAAAAAGAAATGAAATATGTAACTTCAGAGTACATAAATATCTTACTCCTGCCAATCATTCCACATTGCCATCTTTTGTTAGATCTTACTGATATATTGCTTTTACAAAGTCTAATGGAGATTGGTATACCAAGTCAAGCAATGTTTTTTCCACTTATAAAAAAGAACAATGACACTGTAGTAAACATGTCATAATAAGATGTGTTAAATGCAAATAACTTATTGTGTTCTTTTTAGTTTATAATTTTACACATATTTTCAAACATGATCTCAATACTGTAATTCCAACATGTCATATTTCCATTTCAATTCAAAAACAACAGATTTACATTTTAATCATTATATATTTTATTTCACAAGCTCAAAAAAAGAAATCAAATAATGTATGATGTATTCATAAAATCTAATAATTTATACAAGACAGTAATTTCTACAAAAATCAGTTTGAATTCATTGAAATGATGTTATCACAAAGGCGCTACTTGCATTACTAAGTTCCATTTGCAGGTATACAATTGAAATGCAAGTTGAATGGGAGGTAATATAGCCTGGTTGTGGAGAATATAGCAGGTGTCAAAATACCGGTATGTTTGGCAGGATCAATACATTACAATCAGATCAAAGACACCTCATAGTCCCTACCTTCTAGGTATCTGCCTTGGTAACCAAAACACACCAAAAATACATTGCAATAAGGGTTGTCAGTTGTATTTAAGGCAATGTATTGAGTGCATTTATTGGGTTCATTGCTGAATGGAATTCAAGGGGAATTTTGCATGGTTGATTCTAGGTCACCTGATTGATTGGACCCTCATATAGGAGTACTATATATTATTGGTTTTCTTACAGCTTCTCTTATTGGTTGATAATGAGAGATGTTTTTCAATAAACCTAAAACAGCCAATTAATTCACATCTATTCTGGCTTATACAAGCACTATGCAAGTTGTTTGCTAACAATTCATATGATTTGATAATGTGAAATATTTATTGCAAATCCAAACACTATCTGTCACTTTTTTTTACAAATTCTTTGATCAGTTGATGATTAAAAATGTTGATTGATGAAGCAATTTAATGCAAACCTTTGCTGATTAAAACAAGCACCGTTATGTCATGCAAGTTTAATTAGGAGCTTCTCTGATTGGTTGGTTGTGTAAAATGTTAATTGATCAAACCAAAAAATTGGTGTTGGTGCATTGTGCTACGCGCTAAATCCAATTTTATAAGAAATGCACGTAGGAATATTCGACAGAAGCTTTTTAAAGGCCTTAAATGGAGGGCATACCTTTTAAGTGCTTGCAAAAATTCAACATTTTACTGTATCAATGATGTGTATACAGATTTCTAATTTGTTTCCTTAGCTTGGTAAATGTTTATTGATAAATTTTAAACACCAAGGTTAAGTGTAAATTGAGGCTGCTTGATATTGTAATAAATATTTACACTGAATACACTACTCAGTATTATCGAATTAGTATTTTTCCAGACTAAATATTGACAAAATTTAGCATAACCTATATTTGTACTACTCTATTTCAAAAAACAAAGATACAAAGAAAAGAAGGATCAATTGTTATTGCTAAAACAATATCAATAACAATTACCTAAACATAAGATGAAGATTTATTAATGATAATATCAGTAAAACAAGAAATGTAGAAGCTACTTCAATATATAATCCAGTTACATACTGAAATTAGAAATTTATAGCTACTTAAAATCATACATTATTTAATTAAATGCTATTCAAATAGCTTAATTAGTAATTAGCGCTTACAGATTAGTTTTAGTTTATATAAAATTGATTATGCTGACGTCTATTTAGGGAAAATTTGAATCAAAAGGGTATTCTTACAGCTTTTATTTGTGATTAGTACTAACAGATTATAAAACTATTTGTGTAATATAGGTCAGTCACACTGACATAGTTTTAAAATGTGAACAGAAATTGTATGTAGTAAAAGTAATTAGTTTCGCACAATAACAGTATTGAAAAAGTGTGGATTTTGTGTATATCATTCTGACAGATATTAAATGAGACCCGCCATATCGAAAGGTACCTGAAGGTCAGCATAGTAAATTTCTTGATATGGGCCATTGAAGCGGAGCTTAGTCAAAAATCACATCCAAGGTCGAATTTCTAATTTCATCAGAAACGTTACCTTTGAAGTGTATTC
>JXSR01S019224.1:1449-15637 GCA_000969725.1 Ophiothrix spiculata | reverse complement strand
GTCAAGGGTTGCAAAAGCTAATACTGATCGTTATATAATAAATAAACAGTTCGGAAAAAAATTGCTTGAAATATTTAAACAATGATATTGTATTGGCTGTGTCCGGCAAATAATAATGTGGTCAAAATATATTGATAACTGTATTAGAGCAACCTTTGATATTCCTTTGCTTTGGATGAGATTGACCAAATAACCATTTCAAATGCACAAGTATGTCCTACCATAGCCGTTGTAGTAGGAATTATGGTCTAAGCTAACAGTCGGACACCACCTCATGTTTTACTCTAAGTGGGAACTTATACTGTGGAGCCAGGATACAGGGTGTCCCTGAAAAAATTACAATCTTTGCGTGTAATTTTCTTACGTTTAACGGATAATCAGAAATTATATACGTAAAGTTTGCATTTTATAGTCCAGTAGTAGGTACTTTCTGACTATCCATTAAACCTAAGAAAAATACACGCACAAATTGTTAGGTGTTTTTTTGGGGGGTGGGGGGGGGGGGGGGGGAGGCACTAAGTACTTTTAGAGTGTCCATAAAGAAAGGCCCCTTGTTTATATCTGCAGATTAATGATTTAAGAATTTTAGAGGAAAATGTTTAAGTGAATTTTAGTTTCCTCTGTTTAGAAAACGATCTGAAAAGTAAGTGATCGTATTTTGTCAACGTTCAGTGGAAATACTGTGTGTACCTGAATGACGTTACCCAAATCTTAACATCAAATAGTTCAAGAATATTAGAACAAACATTACAGTATCCTCGTTGACAACTACTTTCATTAACCTTTTGATGATAGTTATTAATTACCTTTCTTTTTGTCGCGAAAATGAGCAAGAGCTCTGTATCTTTTTAGAAGTGTTGTTTCTTCTTAGTCTATATTTAAGCATGCATCACCATGTTGTTGTTGATGTTTGTTTGTTGTTGTTTTTTTGCTCTTCGGTCATGGCAACAATGCTGCAAATTGTACAGCTTTTAACAAATTTCCAAAACTTGAAATGATTGCCAAATTTTTCGGAGCTTCAAAAGCTTTCCTCTGGAAAACCAATTCATGGATTTATGATCATTTCTGCATCTAAACAAGTGAAACTTCGCTGGCTAACACTGTCTGGTTCAGGTGCGTCATTTCATTTTGAAGTGTGGCTGATCCAGGGGGCGGAGCCCCTGGCGGGTGGTCAGTGGGCAGAGCACCTTGGTGGGGGTCAGGGGTCGAAGCCCCTTGAAGCCCTAGCGTTTTTTGCCTTCGAAGGGTGTTCCTAACACGTATTTTTGTGGGTAATGTGAGGGATTCGCAAATACACACAACCCACACCCATCCACGAGTTCAAAACCCTGGGGGAGGACATTTGATATTGTGTCCCCCACCCTTCAAAATGTGTGTGTGTGTGGGGGGGCCTTGGGTCGACCAGGGTAAAAATAAAATAGAGCAACAATCATTTTTCGTAATCGGTTTTATCTTAAATCGTAATCTTTGTTAAACTCCATTTTATTGACTTGAAACTCAGGGTAACTCGGGGTTGGGGAAAGATATCAATTTTGATCGGGAAATCATGAAAAATTACAGGTCCGGGTCAGTCCGGACTAAAAAAATCCTTTCGAGTCGGGGTCGGTCGGAGCAAGCTAAATTTGAATCGGGTAGGGCAGGTGGGGGAAATTGTCGGGGAACGACGGGGTCGGGGTGAGAAAAAACCTGCCCCGCAGGGCGTTAGTTGGCACATCGTGGATTTTACAGTCGGCATAATTAAAACTTGACTTTTTGTGCCCCCACCCCCCTCCCCCTCCCCCGATCCAAAATACTGGCTAAGCCACTACCGATTGATTAAGTTAAATCGTAACCAACACTATACAGACATTATCAATACCTACCGTTTATTATTTTGTTCTGCATGTTCGACAACATCAACTGTAATTTGCCACTGGTCTACCATCAGAAACCAGCAATAAAATGAGCCTGTCAAGCCGACGAGAACCACGAACGTATAAACGAAACTCCTGCTGTTGAAACTCAGACAGCTTGTCTTGAAAAAAGAGAAGGAAAAAAAAGAAAAGAATGCAGGAGTCCTTCGGTAAATGAGTATTTTTTCCAAAAATTATTTTAACAACCTTAACATCTCAACACAAAAGTTATAAATAAATATTCATCTTACATAACATGTTGTAATCATCATTAACCTTCATTATTAGAAAAACAATCTCGATGAAAGTCCGATATTAAGAACTTTCATTGCAAATTTGGTGGCCATTTTTCAAAAATTCCAATTTTCTGATCCGGAGGTAATTAATTACATTATAATTACGTAACGCTTAGATCGATTTTGATGATCTTGGTATCGTTAGATAGGGATCATACCTAGTATAACTATAACTTGGATCAGAACCAAGTTCATAGTAGGCACGGTTAGGAAAATTTAGGGGGTTAATGGTTAGACGCGTTACAAAAAGGGCTTGGTTAGACGAGGGTCATCCGTGGTGTAATAGAAATGTTTCATGTAGTCAAGTATATTTTCTGGATTGTACAGTTAAGTATAGGCTAATAATAGGCTAACAAATCCCACGCTTTATTCCGTTATGGTATATGGAAATTGAACTAAAGAGTCATGTGGAATAACAGTACAGTTACAGTGACATTGTAGTAAAATCGTAAGGGCTCTGTCACACATCACGAAACGTACGAATAACGAACTAATAACGCACACTGGATTGGTCATTGAAATACATGTAATCGATTACCAAACCAGTGTACGTTATTAGTACGTTATTCGCACGGTACGGTGATGTGTGACATGGCTTAAGTTACAGATACTACAAAACTTAGAGAGAAGAATAGATTATAATGTAACGCCTACCTTATTCCGGTATTCAACTGATGTGGCTACCATTCCTATTATAGATAAGTCAGTCAGTCGTATTCCGGTATTCAACTGATGTGGCTACCATTCCTATTATAGATAAGTCAGTCAGTCGGCTTAATAAGTGGCTTCAGGGAGCTCGTTTAATTACAAACAGTAATCATTGTTACTACGAGTTATATGATTTCAAATAATCAATAATCGATTAAGTGTCTTCCCCTTTCACACATTACAAAATGGCGCGATGCATTTACGCCGCGAGAAAGCTGATAGTTTATCAATAGAATAATACAATTTTGTTTACTAGTAACGACGAAGTATTCTCTCTTCAATTAGTCCATCTAATCATGATTTTTCCAAAAAGATTATTTGCATTGGTAAGAGTGCTAATCATGAATTGGCTGACTTTAATTAAAGCCATTCGAGTAATGTAAACTTCATTATAGACCTTCAGCCGGCTGACCCTTTCCGATGATGTAGCGATAAATTCCCCCAATAATGACACAGCGATCGAATAATGCCTGTTGGGATTTCCTTTCATGTCTAGCTCAGGACATATTTCAACACAACTGGTCTTATATTTGTATTATCGCGGATGAAAGGCCAAGAAGGTAAATAAACCTGTTTCACGTCCCTTCCTGCGTTTTTCGGCCGCTTCGCGGCTGAATTTTTTCTTTTCCCCCCCTCTCTATTTAAGAAAATAATAATAATAAAAAAAAAATCTCATGAAAACCTAAAAAAAAAAGAAATGTGGTAAAATTCGAATTTGTAACCTAATGCGCCCTGGAAGCTGAGACAGAGTTCTTTTTTTTTTCTTTGGCCTTAGACTTATGACATCCCTACGATTCATTCTTCCTCACAGTGCACTAAAAATCATAGTGTTTCTTGATTTAAAATAAAGGTTATTAAAAATGCATAGTTTTATCATTTCTGCAAAAACATGAAACTTTAATACATGAATTTGCTATTCATGAGAACCTGGATATTTAAAGCTATTTATAACATGTTGTAAACATTATAATTGAAGATTAAAATAGCAGTGTTTCTACATTTAGAGAAAAAGTATAAATACTCCATTTTTCCAAAAAAGTTCTTATTTTTTGCCAAAAATACAAAAGTTTTGATGTGTATTTTTTGTATGGGCAGGAGTTGCACATTCAAGTTTTAATATGGTTGCAGCATTTCATTGGAAACTGTTGATAAATGAATAATGCAAAGGATGGAAAAAAAATAATAGATAAGATTCGTATTAACCATTCCTCACAATTGGCACTGATTTATCTTTCTCTACAAATCCGTATAGGGACGATAAACGTGTTTTTATATTTATTCAACCTAATTAAATAACCACACATTGCGTTTAGGCCTATATTGCAAAAGTAAATAAGAAACGCAAACATCAAGACGGAATTGCTATAAGAGTTTAACTAGTTAGTGACTTGGAGTGATTCGTGTAAACATTCACATATAATATGTATATGGCATAGTATGTTCAGACTTCATTTAAAGAGCCTACACTATAGCCGAGTTCAAATGTGTTGTACTCTCTAAATGTAAACGAGTGAAAATTTCACTCCCTAAAAGAGTGAAACTCTTGTAAACCACTCAAAAAGGAGTGGTTTTTTTATGTTTAACAGCAAATTTCCACTCATAAGGACTGAAAATCACTCCAAAAAGAATGAATTTCCACTCGTTTGAGGAGTTAAACGAAGGAAAACTCGAAAAAAGAATTGGCCTGCGTTTAACTACTCAAACGAGTGGAAATGTACTCCTTTTAGAGTGATTTTCACTCTTAATGAGTGGAAGTTTGGTGTTTAACATGTAAAACCACTCCTTTTTGAGTGGTTTACAAGAGTTTCACTCCTTTAGGGAGTGAAATTTTCACTCGTTTACATTTAGAGAGTAAATGTAATTGTATTTTATCGCAATTCCTTTTCATTGCGTCCAACAAGTACATGTGAGCCTATTTTCTGGTTATTTTTTAATAAAACAAAACATTACAATTTTATAAGCAAATTACCAACAGTTATCAATTCTACTGCTTTAAGAGACTGGTCTAGATTCTTCCCACTACTTTTCTACTTGCTTTTTTTCTAAAAAGCCTACTCCATATGGATTTAGAACAGCCGGAAGTTGAAGTGATAACAAACTATGTTTTGTCCACAGCTCATAGGCATCAGGAGCGTTTTAAGCAAATGGGAAAATTTTTGAAATATTATAAAATTCCACTATTAATCATTAAACAATGATATTATTTTTCAATAATAGATTAATAACTGCGTATTACTTGACGTAAGTGAAATTGTACAACAATAATGCACCGCGTGAAAATAATGTGGTTGTGTGCACTCACGAGACGTAGCCGAGTATGTTGCACAAGTTGAATTATTTGTGTACAATTTCACGAACGCCAAGTAAAGAGCAGTTATTAATCTTATTCACACACGACAATGATAAGAATAAAATTGCAAAGAAATTAAAAGGCATAGTTATTTTAAAATATGTTTGCTATTTCAATAAAATATAGAAAATAAAACCACCCATCGTTCCATGTTAAGCATTGTGTAATCTAAATTACATTTCTTTTAAAATGGAACTTGCCATACAAGCGAGATCATGTACGCGTATATGTAATTGTGCAACGCACTACGAAATACACAGCGTGCAACTACACGAGATTAATGATTGCGTATAAGTTACCAACTGTCCAATTAGATTTACAATTTCAACGCGTACTTAACGCAGAGTGTATGAATGTATATTATTCTAGTACGAGATTAATGTAAAGTAGTTCATTCAATTAGTGGAAGCAGAAAACGTTATTTATATCTGCAAGGCTTTTTATTCTAAATAGAGTCTGATGTTCAAAATATTTATTCCCCACCCCTTCGGTCAGTACGGTCCTGTCATGACTGACAGCTCCCAACTGCAACAACATCACGCCACCTCTGACGATCCTGGGCAATGTTGTAAAGTTCATGGAGGGGGCACCCGGCCATAGATTTAATTTGGTCAATCCATCTGGTTCTAGGTCTTCCAGTCTTCCTTCTCCCTTCGACATAACTTTGCATGATGACTTTTTCTAGGGAGTCTCCTCCTCGTCTTGCAATGTGTTCGAAATAATTCATCATCTGGCTTTGGACATGAGATAGCAAACGCCTTTTTGGTTGTATCTCATCATGCTTATCCAGGATGCTGATATTTGATCGTTTCATGAACCAAGAGATGCGCAACATACGTCGCCAACACCACATTTCAAGGGAGGTGATCCTAAAAAGCTGGTCTGTTTTTGTCAGTGTCCATGATTCGCAACTTTATGTAGCAATTGGAAAAATGAGCCCAGAGACCAGGCGCCTTTTTGTTGCTTTGGTGATGCCTCTGTCAGTCCAGATTTTATTCAGACCAACCATAGCTGATTTTACCATTGTCATGCGTCTTCGCAGCTTAGTTGAGCAACCACTGCTAGTAGTGATCAGTGACCCAAGGAAGTTAAACTGTGTCACATGTTCAACTTCAGTACCATCAACCACTGTTGGGTCCTCATTCCCATCACTTCCTACAATCATAATCTTGGTTTTGCTGACATTCAGCCGAATACCAAGGGCCTCACTTTCAGCTTTCACAGTAAGCAGCAGCTCTTCCAATTCTGATGCACTTGTTGCTACAAGGGTGGTGTCATCAGCATATCGTAGGTTACTTACCTTGTAACCACCGATGGATAGGCCTCCGTTGGCCCACCCCTTATATCATGTAATAAATCCAAATCCCATATCCTGTTTATGATATTAAATCCCACGAATGTTCAATTACATTTCATAACACTCAGCGAAGTAGCATGTGCGTCGCTCTAGGGGCGGCCAGAGCTGCTCCACTTTTTTTTTCGAAGAAGAAGAAGACGACGACGAAAATTTAACCAAAACCAATCGAAATTGAAAATACTAATCATAGCGTCTTCAATTTCAAGGAAAGTGTTTAGACAATTTTATAATAAAAAGTTGGTAAAATTTTAGGATTTCTACTAATGCTACAAGTACAGTATAGGCCTAAAACCATACGTTTAAGAGCTATTTGATGCAACCTCACCTGACATGTGTTCCATATGTCGGGAAATTGAAATAGTACAATCGACATTTTAGATTTTTATGGGCACGTTTATCTGTTAAGCTAGAATAGAAAATGTGGGCAATATTATGAACCAAATTATGTAAACAATGTTGGAAATTGCAAAATTGTTTAACTTCTGAGTTCCACCCAACCCCCACCTCCAGAGACACCCCCTACAGATGTTATGTTTACTGTTTAATGCGAGTGTCTGGAGTAACTTACCCACTGGCATATTTTGATGGATAAAATGCTAACTTGAGGCATAAATCTATGAAACTATTTTTGCATGTGTTGTTTATATATGAGAAAGTAGTGATTACATTGAAACTCAATCAGTGTAATTTATTGAATACAATGGTAGGTCTTTTTTGAGCGAGACAACTGATGCCGCTCTAAAGTTAAAGTGCACCACTCGGGAAAGAGAATCGTTTGTAAATAAACGTGTGTGTGTGGGGGGGGATATTTTTGTTTTATGCTGTTATTAATTAGAAACACTTTCAGTAGGCTAATTACGCTATATGGTTATTACTTACAAGTTTATCATAGTGATTTTGGTGGCTAACTTTTGTAGCAGGCACTCCACTACATAATATATCACCTAAGCTGCATGGAGGAAATTGAAATATGCATCGAAGTTAATTCCCTGCATTTGAAGGGCCCAGTAAATCTAAAATGACACGACCAAAATTTAGTTGTTTGATGCCATAGTAAAGGGTAGTTGTTGTTTTTCTTTCAATTGATACCAGAATGATGGCAATTAGTCGATGAATATCGTCACAATGCTGTAATAAAACATGGCCGACCTAAGAATGTTGATTTCCATTGAAATATAAACACGGATTTTTTCAACAGAGAGGATTAACGATCTGTGGATAGTAAGTCAAAAGTGGGAAAATGTGTTACTTTTCACATTGACTATGCAGAAATGCCTTAAATATCTCATAATAAAATTACGTTCCGGGTTATATTTTTTCAGGGCAAAGTTTAAAACGTTTCGATACCCCCTAATCAAAAAGGTTTAATTGTCTGTGGATGAGCCATATAAGGCCAAATAAAAAAACAAGTTTGTTTCTGGTAACATGCTTGAAAAGTACAATGCGGTACGCGGCTTTTTATTTTTTATTTTTTACTTTTCGAAAATGCAATGCGATATACGGATTTTCTTTTTTTTCTTTTTTTTAAACCAAAAATGCAGAAAGAAAAACACATTAAAACAATGCTCTTGGTTTCTATTATTATTTATTAATATCATTATTAACCAAAAAGTTTTGTTTATAACTTTAGCCGCCCTTGGTTTCTCTTTCATGTTCAATAATACAACATGCGACTTGTTTTGTTGCATCTTTGTTTGTTTTTACGCAAGTCTCCAGTAATCTATTTCACAGAATTGTTTTTATGTTTATATTTTTTATAAATACACACTAACCTTAACCATTCTAAGTAACTCTTAGAGTACCGGTCGTCCTAATGGTAGTCTGGTACTATTCCCATGCTGTCGCTGGCATACATAGTTGTTATGGTTAGATATGTTATTTTTGGTATGACGTCTGTTTATATACAGTAGTTGTCCTTTGAAAACTGATAACTTTATTGCAAGCATGTATTTAGCATGATCAGAACAAACCCGGGGGGTAACTGAGTATTCTGACCGGGTAGCCACCACTTTTCCAAGACTTGAAATATAAGGTATCAAAATCGACCTTGTACTCTGCAAGTCTCATTTAGGGTATCAAATGTGGCTTTTAAGTGTCTGATGGGGTATTAATCTAAGAACGAATGGTTGAATTAATGACAATGTTGCATTAACTTGCTAATAAAAGAGCTTTAAAGGTTACATGCAAAGGCTGGGCATATTTGACACCAAAGTCTAGAATTTAGCTGTATCAAACAAATTAAACACAAAAGTAATCAATTTTCACCAAAGCAACAGCAAAATAAGATAAAATAACTATTACTCTCACAAAAACTAATGATCCAAGCAACACCCAAAATGACAAGAATAAGGGTTACCCAAGAATTATGCAGTGTTGCCAGTCACAATGCAAACCAATGGGGTTTTGATATTATATATTGAACTATTTTGTGACTTTTTACTAGAAACAGTGTTTAATTTGATAATAGTTTTTTAAAGTTTATCTTTAATATCATTTGAGATTCATACATTATTGTAAAGCATCATTTGGAATATGATTAACTTAATACCAGTCAATAACAGATAAGTGAAAAATTTCAACACACAAAAATACTGCTTAAACTCTATACAATTCTATGCACTGCAGAAGTTGGTTGCACAGGTCAGGTAACCTTTATACATGTCATCATTCAGTGGACTCAAAGTGGTATAGATTTGTGTTTTGTATTCTAAAAATGCTTTTATTTTTATTGGGAAGCAAAACAATGCAGGAATTGTTGTGTATTTGTCCTATATTAGTGTTAATTGGTTCATTACTGCTCGGTGTTCACCTTCTTTGCATATAACCTTTAAAAATACTTAGGGGCTTCTTCTATGATTTCTTGTAATTATTATTTCGTCCTATTTGCGTACAGTCTTAGATAGGGTATTCATTTGAAAACGTATGGTCCCGGATAGGGTATCCATTCGACAGATGTGGTAGATTTATGGTCTCAGATAGGGAACATTTCATCCACTTTTGCCAATTTTTGGTCTCACATAGGGTCACCTTCGGAACCTGCGGAAATCGGGTGGTTACCCAGACACAAATATCAGTTACCAAGTGGAACTAATTAATAATTAAGCAACAACGATTTCATTTGTAGCCACGCGGAAACAAATGGCAACGACCTGTGCTTTAGCCGTGAACGTCATAATGTTCGATTGTAAAGTTAATTTATTAAATATAATTTACAACATTTTACTAACATTTTTCCCTCAAAATCAGGTTGAAAAAACTTAAAGGGAGTTTCCAAGTGGAATTAATTAATAATTAAGCAACAACGATTGCATTTGTAGTCACGCGGCAAAAATTGGCAACGACCTGTCCCTTAGCCGTGAACGTCATAATGTTTGATAGTACAGTTAATTTATTAAATATAATTTACACAATTTTACTAACATTTTTTCCCTCCAAATCAGGTTGAAAAACTTAAAGCGAGTTTCTTTTAATTCAAACGGCTGTTCAAGTAAGTTCCACAGAGGGAAAGCCCACTGAAACATGCAAAGATGTATACGTCCTGATTCTTTGTTTGTATATTGTAACATGAGCACAAAACGTTTTTCTTCAAATGATATACTGTATAAGTGGTATTTTTCGCGCTACATTTATTTTCGCGCTTTTCGCGCAAAATGAGATTAGCGCGAAAATAAATGTATCGCGAAAATTAATGTGGATTTGTTACAAATGGAATTCTATACTCGGACATTGTTCATATGCGCGAAAATAAAAACGCGCGAAATGGTCCAAAATTGGCTGAGCGCAAAAAATACTGAGCGCGAAAATATTGGCGTTTACAGTATATGATAAAATATGAATTTTAACATTTGAAAAGTTAATATCCCTCTAAACGATATAGATAGATACCGTATCCAATTATTTCTTCCATTTAATTTTTGACAAACACAGAGCAATTGCTTGTTATAAGGTGTTTTATGTTAATACCTAATATAAATACTTGTTTTGATATTTTGTCATTATGGAGCTCTCCTCAGGAAATTTAAATAAATATTCTTTGACATTCCATATTCTGCTTCAAATAAGAGGTATATTACGAGATAAAAAACCTCTTCGGAAAATGTTGGATGGGACCTAAAGTATACCAATTCAAAGCTTGCCTTAAGACACATTTATTCAAAAAAGCTTTTAACAATAAGGTTTTAATACAACGTTTTTCCATTTAATTTATGTATCTTCATTTTGTAAGATTTAGCCTTAATCCTTCTCCTCTGAAGGGGGGGGGGTGTTGCAATCCCCTAAGGTTTTTTCCCCGCTTCATTAAAAACCCAAAAGCAACCTGCCTAAGGCTTCTGGGTAATCTCTCTTTCATCCTTTGTGGCCATTTTGATGAAAAAACTAAGGGTGGGTACCACCTAAGGTAGGGTTAGGGGAGGCCGTCAAAGTTGGGTTGTAGGGGGGTTGGTGAACTCCCGGATATTATCAAGTCGCCATTTTGAAGAACTTTTATAGCAACATTTTGATTTTGGTAGCCATTTTGCCATAGTGCAATTTTGCCATGTTTTCCAATCCAATTGTACTTTATGACGTCATAATTACGTAACGCCTTTGCTGATTTTGATGATCTTGGTATCGTTGAATAAAGGGAGATCATACCTATCTATTAATAGCAAGTTAAGAGGGAGTTTCGTTTCAAAATATTAGGGGGGTTGCAACAACCCCCCTCATCGGAAGACGTGTTATAAAAAAAAGCTCAGATTTATTTGATTTCAAATCACTGCAGCTGTGTTCAGAGTTTTTTAGAGCTCTAGTTCATTTTGGTTCACATCAAAAACAATATAGCATTTATTATTCATAAACGTAACATGTGCTAAAATGCTTATTATATAAGTAGCTATAAGTCCACATTTGCTTGGAATACATGGTTTAAAGGTCACTTCACAACCAGGGATTTGCATAAATTGACGTGACTCTGCTGTGGCGCATAGCATTTAATATATAGAGAGCCTCCATTTATATGGAACAAAAAATAAACCAGACAAACAAACAAACACGAAATAGACATTGTGTGTTTTTTTTTCAGAGTTTTAATCTCCTAAAATTATAATTTTGACAAAGACTTCCAAAAAAGTATCGCCTCACCTCGAAACGAAAAACTGGCACGTGTGCCAATACGGAACTCGTAAACGTAATTTGAAGATATTGTAAACAAGCGCTGGGATTTCAGCTTTCATTTAACACCCTATTATTGACAATTAACTGAGAAACACCGAAATTATGAACTTTTGAAACTGTAAAGGTCGATTCAAAAAAGTTGCCAATTTCATTTGTTTTTTCACTGTGTGAACCAGGACCTGGTTTGTACAGTGTAAAAATGAAACTAGTAACTTTTTCGAAATGACTTCGAGGGTTTTAAAACTTCATAATTTATTTTTTCTTAGTCAATTAATTTTTAAAGGGAGTCAAATGAAAGCTGAATGAAATGACGCTTGTTCGCAATTACTTCAAATTACATTTGCATGTTCCGTATTGGCGCACGAGCCATTTTTTCGAAGCGAGGCGATACTTTTTTTTTGGAGTTTATATTACGTGTGTTCAACATAACCTATCTTTTTTGTTGAATTATATCATACATGTAATATTTGGTGAACACAAATTACAATTCAAAAGTCTTAAGACCCATATAAGATCATTTTATTGACACGTGCTAAGGGACTGTGCCTTTTTCTTGAGCTGCATACTTAAGTTTGACTCTGGCAAAATGAGCGGAAAGTCGCGATTGAAGATTTTGAATAAATTGTTGCTAAAGTAAAAATATGGTGAAACAATCAAACTTCGTTTGTTGACGTAAAACGCAAGAATACATAAGTATGAAACTATACCTCGCGTTTTGAAGGTCAGTTGTACTGGTAAGTGCAATTATCCAGGGGTAATTGATCGCATTTTATTATCATACACTATAGTAGGCAGTAACTTTAAAATCAATTTTTGAGTGGACTGTATTGTATTTGGATCTCTAAGTGAAGATTGTAGAAAGACATTTTGACATAATATATCATTCGAAAGCTGAGACTATACTAGATAATTAAAATATGCCTTAAACTCAATTTTGAAAATCACCACTTTCCGCTCATTTTGCCAGAGCACCCCTCATATGCTTGTGACCGTCCACCCCAAAACAGCAGTAAATGCCAGCTCTTGTCATTTTCACTTTTTTAATTATTTGCAAAGACCATGCTCTAAGGATTAAAATGACACTTTAATGAACTTCAAACGATTTACAGAGGTCAAGTTATGGTCCGCCAAAGGTGTTCAGGGAGTAATACGTATAACTGATATAAACGCGTTTAAAGATCAGTAAACCCTATATTTTCTGTTGATCGTCTTAAGAATATGTCAATTTATTTCACAATTCCTATGATTTTCTTGAAATGAAACTTTGCTGGTATTTTGTAGAAAGCACTAGGATTGTGAATCTGTCAAAAAATCAATTTCGACAAATTATGACCTTGACACGTATTTTCACCTGCAGCGCAAAATGAAGTTTCTGGCATTTACTGCTCATACGGGCTGGACGGTCACATATAGCTTAAACTAATGTAGGTTGAAAAGGAGCATAGGTCGATTGCTTCAACTTCAAACTTTTGGAGAATTTGATACAACTGTTTTGCTCTAATAGATGGTCAATCAAATGATGTAAACATTGCATGTTATAGTTATGAACTGATTTTCTTTTCGTTTGTTTCATTTCAACTGGTACTCACACAAAAGTGACACATCAGCGTATAATGCCCAACGAACGTTCGATTCGTCATTTAGGCTTACACGGCATTGTCCGTTAGACAAATGTTCAATTCGTTTTCCATACGGTTGTGTCTATTGCGAATTAGAAACTTTTGTACGTTAGGTATTCGTTTGGCTTCATACAATGATATGTGACTGAGCTTTACGTTTTAACAAGTATTCAAAAATGTTTGGTCCACTTTGTAGATTTGTTTCACCCACATGAGAACAAAATACACTACACATTTGTTTTGATGAAGACTCAATGGACTACATAGTTGAATCACAAAAACGTTGCTGAACCTCTGGACACCGGCTATTTTATACATTGCTCTACTGTTACCGAGATTATTGCAAATTTCATAAAGATATTCTTTTGTTTACAGCAAAATAAACACAAAAAGTAAAAGTAAAAAGAAGTAAATGTAAATTGCGTGTTTTTATTCTGGCGTTGAGCACTCTCGGTAACGTCATGATGCATCGCGGGAAGTTGTATGACGTTTAGATTTGCAAAATCACCCACGAATTACGATTGATTGGTGGTAAAATAGCTATTGATCATTTATCACCGAAACGCACGTAGTCAATAGAACAACTGCAACCTCCTCTTGATTTATAGCTCCATGGGCACAGGGTGTAAATTGCACTTTAAAATACTTCGGTTCTGCCACATGACGTGTTTAATGTGCAATGAGCAAAGAAGTGGTGCTACTAAAACTGCGGAATGTGCAAAAAAATGTGATATTTCTGAAATAGCCAAAAGTATAAAATGTGATGTTGCTAAAACAGCCAAATGTATAAAATATGATATTGCTAAAACAGTCAA
>JXSR01S019223.1:0-11361 GCA_000969725.1 Ophiothrix spiculata | reverse complement strand
TAAAACTTTGACTTTCTACATCAATATCTCGTCACGAATTCGACATTGTATTATGAAATATATATCATAATGTAGCTTATTTTGTCAAGATTACAATGATAGCAACCTTTATTGGGTAAAACACAACTGTTTTTGAGAAAAATACGCCGAAACTGGGACAGGTTTTGCACGCTTTACGATTTAGACCCGGTTTACATATGGCAGCTATTTATTATTACCTCCAAAATCCTCACTTAGAAACTCACAGAGGAGTAGCTGCCATATGTAGTATTTACAAAATGACTCTGAATGTTTCATTTGATATACAATTACCCCTGTTTTCAATGCCAAACAACAAGATCACTAGGCTTTTATTCAAAATGAATAGTTTTTATCACTTGTGGTAATTGATGATCAATAAAAGAATTAGACCAGATCAAAAATCCAATAATTGTCAACTTAAGAGGCTAACTGCATGAACGATCTTGAGTGCTTTTTTTATAAAAACTGCAGTCAATAAAGAGGTTACCTGCAGCGGCGTTGGATTGTTGAACAAGCACAAATAGAAATGTCGATTCGACTGACAAGAAGGCTCACAAAAGTCCCGAAATCTACAGATCCTCAACAAAATTTTGTGGTGGAAGGCCCACTGCAATTATAAAACACATTTTTATTACGAGAAATGCAAATTTAACCTTGCTTTTTGAAGCCAAAATGACAAACCTTTGCCGCTATATAGTTCCGAATAAAAACATGCCCACACAAAAATAATTTACATTACATGATACTTTGATTCTTTTTCAAGATAAACGTCTGTGTGCGTAAGACTCGAAATTGTTTGAGAAAATCAAGACCACGCTTTAAAAAAAATTGCTATTTCCATGGATATTTTAAATCCAGTATCATGTAATGTAAATTATTTTTGTGTGGGTTCAGTATATACAAAATTATGTACAAACGCAATTTGACCATTTTTAAGTTCCATTTTTTACTTGAAAAATACCACTTTAGAAGAAATTATCATGATAAAAATCTTTAATGGTCCTTTAACTATAAAACTGTATAGTTAGTTTCTCCAATTTTGTGAAAGATGTATAAATTTGAAGATTTTATTTGAGGCGCACTTTGGCGAAATTGATAGGTCCTGAACCATCATGGAAAACAATCCAATGCATTTCCCAGTGACCTTTATGACCGCAGCACTGACTGACTGTACTTGACTGATTCACCAATTTACAATAATTTCAACAAGGAGTGTGAAATTTGTCCTTGAGTGACCACATTGAATGGGATTTCTGTTTGCCAAGAGCTTAAGTCAACAGACCTTGCACATCTCATTATCCGAAAGTAGGTTGTCAGGGGCAACCAGCTGGAAGTGTCAACGGATTAAGCTCAGCCTAATCTGACCCACAGTTATAAAAGGTCAAACTAACTAACCAAGGCAAAACTATAGAGTTTGCTGAGCAGGAAATAAAGATGAAATGTATGTGTGCTAGCCTTAAAGGTGCAATTCGTGATTTTGATGTGACAAAAACCTCGCCTCTTTTCTAGATAAATAAAAAGAAGAATACACTCTAAATATGTACTAAAAATTTCACTTGATTCTGACCATTCGTTTCCAAGTTACAATTTGTTCAGCATTTTGAAATCTCCATAGGCTACTGTGTTGTAATTACTGTCGGGGCCCGACAATAATTAGAAAAATGACATATTTTCTCACTTTTCTAAAAAATGCAAGCACACATGAAAGAAAGGTTTGGGGATCGTAACGTATACCAGTTGAGGATTCGTATAAGCTAAAAAACTCAATTTTGATAGAGGTGACCTTCAGGGTGAAAAGTGGCTCATGAATTGCCCCTTAAAGACATGGTGCGAGTACCGATAGATAACGAGTGCGCCATGTGTTTAAGGCTAGTAATGCCTACCAATTGAATCTGAAGTTTAGATCATTTCTCATCAATAATAAGATGAAAACAATAATATCTTGATGGATAATACTTGAATGACGCATGCTTTCGAAAAACTTCTGTTGACAAACTCACTTACTTCATATTGATCCTTATTCTTGTTATACTGGTTTGTAGAGTGCAAAAATGAAATAAGCAACTTTTCTAAACTTCGGACTTCGAGGGTTTTAAAATTTCCAGACGATGGAGGACGCCCAATACTTTGCCTGTTTACCTAACTGTTTACTCAGATTTTACGGGGTATTCATCAGCAGTATCGCCCGTATTATTTCAATGCGTAAATAAAAAGAAAAGTAGTTCTTTAAAATAATCAGAATATCTTTTTAGTTTTCTGGAGTCGATGTCCCAACCCCAACGGTTTTGAAATCCGCATATATGTTTATACACTAAGTAAGGGAATAAAATGAACTTGAATTTTTGAGCTTTAGTTAAAATTCAAGTTTTTTGAATGGGTGTTTAAAAATCTAATGACGTCACGTCCTACCCCCTGATAATTTCGATGTTATATATTTATTTATTTATTTGACTTGGCCTAAAGATACAACACTGTACTGAAGGTGTTTCGCACAACTGTAGTGTGGGAATACATTGACCACATCTAATACAGTTTCATGAACATTCAATAATTTATGACATTGAGATCGAGAGTACATGCGAATCGGTTGTATGAAGTAGCTTTTAGTATTTCGACAACAAGACATTCCAGAAAATACCTTAAATAAAGCTTACCTGATGAGCTAATTTTGTCTTAATTTTTTTCGTCTGCACTCCGCAATTAAACCATCAACATGAAATCTGCCTGGATATGTACTTGACCTTAAATGTACTAAAATCTATTTGCATATTTACCAACGGAGCGTAAGTTGGATTCAATAGATAACATTATCATAATCAATTATTACAGTTTATCAGACCTTGATAATGTCATTCCAGACATTTCTCAGCTCCTTTCTAAATGTTCCATGCTTTATTGCAATGCGTGAAAAAGAAAACCCCAAGCAAACAACCGTACAATTTTCATACCACCTGCCATTTTGTAAATTTCCATTCAAATTTAATGTTAAATGCAAATGAGCGCATTCATGTTTCAACTTGTTCTCATATTGGGCGTGCTCACCTTCTTATGCAAATCTATATACAACAAATACGAGTTACGTGATGGAAAAAACCAGAACTTGGCATGCTTAGGGAGGTCCATTAGGTTATGTTCATGCAACCGTTATAAACCACTCTCTCGATAACAGATACCATCTTCATGTTCAAGTCAGGATTGGGTTTATAGAAACAGCAAAACAAGGTATGATTTCAGTTTTGTTTCTTAGTTTATATTGTTTAAAACATGTTGTTATTATTGCAATTACTATTAACGTATTAACTTATTTATTAAACATGTTGTTTCATGCGGTTGTAATAATTACTAGGTCGCTATGCTAACGGGAATATAGGCCTATGACATTGTTAAACTATATTTTTGTCTTCTGAAATTGTGCAATATTCGTTTAATACAATACAAGAATGGACATGCGTTTTGCCTTTTATTTAGAATAGGTAGATGCACTGATCATTCTGATTAGATATTCTTTAGCAAGTCTAATGGAGATGGTGGTTATTTCGCGGCCAACTTTAAATATGATATTTATTTTACGCGATTTTCTTAATTTGTCAAGGAGCAGATCTTGCATGTTGTCAAACTGAATTTGTTTTGATATATTTCTATTCAGACAATATGAACCTGCTATTTGTTGGTCCTGTTGGAGGTGGAAAGACGGAATCATGTTGTACGATCTTTGGTGATCTCAATTTTGAAGATGAAGCTTGGAATGATCAGAATACGAAAAAGGCTAAGTTGGTAACTAAAGTAATACGTGGTCAAAATGTTTATTTAGTTGACACACCTGGTCTAGAAGGATCAGATGACGATAAGGACGCCGTGGAAGAAATCAGCAGCGCTTTCACCTCTGTTCCTGATGGTTTTACTTCGATAGTGGTCGTAATTCGTATCGGAAGAATTTCTCAAGAAATTGAAAACAGTATTCGACTTGTGCGTGATATTTTTGGAAGTGAAGCATCAAAATTCATGTTTATAATCTTCACTCACGAAGATCAGCTCCATAAAGGTCGAAATAAGGGAATCAAAGTGTCAGACTTTGTTCGTGCTATTCCTGGTAAGGAAGTGAACAATTTTCTTACGGCGATTCGTTATAGGTATGTAGCATTTGACAACATGCAAGAACCAAATTCTGATACATGTTTAGAGCAAGTTAATAACTTCTTCCAAATGGTGGAAAAAATGAAGGTTGACAACAACCATGAAGTTTATACACAGAAAATGATGGAAAAAGCCAAACAGGAGAAAGAATTAGAGAAAGATCAGATTGCTCAGAGGAAACTGGAAGAAAGAAACCAACGGCTTCGACGTGAGGTTGAACTTGAAATGCAGAAGGAACTCCCGCAATTATCAAAATACACAGAGCAAAATAGAGAAGGAAATCCGCGTCCAACGTCTAATAATAATTCCTGGCGACATTTCTTTCAAAGATATCGCAAACACTTTGTTTGCGCTGCAATAATTCTGTGTATCGCTGGAATAAAGATATGGCTTACTAGAAAGCCAAATAGTCCTGATTTATCATCAAATGCTGCTGCAAATTTTGAAGCTTGAATCATCATTTTTAGACTCTGTGATTGGGTTTGAAACTGATAAAAAATAAATGTGCATACTGTTGTTTTTTCAGACATTTAATAGGATAAAACGTATAGACAAGTTATACAGGAGGTATAAAATTTACTGAAGAACAGCGGGATATCTGCTCATAGAACTATGATAGAACTTAAGTTGGCATTATACAATTTTACACGGATCTCTTTAAACGGAACCATTCTTAAGGCCATATCACACATCACCGTACCGTACGAATAACGTACTAATAACGTACACTGGTTTGGTAATCGATTACATGTATTTCAATGACCAAACCAGTGTACGTTATTAGTTCGTTATTCGTACGTTTCGTGATGTGTTGCAGAGCCCTTATAATGCTAATCAGATATTTTAAATCCAGTAACTTTACCCCCAACTGTACCAGCTGATATATTGTATAACTTTGATCATAATGATCTGTTGCGTTCTGGTTCATGTACCATCATGTCAAAGAAACGATAAATTAGAGGTGTCATAAATTTATGAAAAAATTAAGATAATGTTATTCAGCAAATATATATGGTTCCTATACGTAGAACATACTATTACTATAAGTGTAATGCAGGTAAATCATAATATACTCGGTTGTTTTATAGCAGGTGTTCACCCTGGGTGATCTTTACTTGCATAATTGACAACCAGAGGTTGTTTTAAATTGAAGTTATTTTGTCTACCCAGGGTAATCCTAGTCAGTTGCATTAACATAACAACTTGAAGTTATTAGTGAAGTTCATTTAGTAACCAGCATAATGGTGATATTTTATAGCAGGTTGTACAGTGTTTAACCTAGGTGATCTTCATTCACATAATTGACAATTTGAAGTTGTTATTGAATTTAATGGTCGACCAAAGGTAATCGTAGTTGAGAGCATGTCTGAGTTCCCACACAGTCAATATCATATTAGACGAATCACTTCTCTGAACAACGTTCATCGCAACACTAAGCCTACCAACCACACAAAGGTATGGGAATGATGACATTGACAACAAATCATTCTCAGCTTGTGTCGCATTATCTTTCTCCATATACACATAAATACATATAAATCCACACAGCTAATAACTTCAAGTTGTTAATGCAAATGACTATGATTACCCTGGGTAGACAAATGAACTTCATTAACATCCTCAGGTTGTCAATTATGAGAGTAAAGATCACCCAGGGTGAACATTGTACAACCTGCTATAAAACAACTGAGTACATTATGATTTACCCTACTTTACACTACTAGTATGTTCTACGTATAGGAACCCAAGTGGAAGACAACTCGGGGTTGCTCAACCCTGGGTAGACTATCATGTGGGTATTTCCACCGCTGCTATATTGTATATATTATACACACATTTTTAAGTCATTTTCGTTGAAAGAGCATCTTGGGGAGCGGAAGAGGAGGCTTGAAAAGGGGGTCTTGAGAGCGGCACATAACCGTACACTCTTAAAAATCCCTAGTCACTTTTGAGTAGAAACTAGTCAAATTTGACTAGATTGCCTGGTGCAATAGGAGCTCACTAGACTCTAGTCATTTTGACTAGGGTAATCGAGGCAAATAAGATAATTAAATGAGTAAGAAAAAAATACAATTTGATCTTTTCTCCAGGATTGACTTTCAAATGGTGTTTCAGAATATCGTTTATTGAAATATTTCGTTACCAATAAATCTTACCTCGCCGTGACTGGGAATCGAACCCGGGATCCGAGATTAACAGTCCAGTTACTTACCCACTTGGCCATCAAATTATTCATTTAACAGCCATGCAAAAATTAAATTTATATGTGCGTTTCCTTACTTTTCTAAGAGGTTGCCCATAATAACACATATTTAGTGCACAAACGATTGTATTGGGCTTATTTGTGCATTATATAACACATTTTACCTGAATAACTTTAATAATCTTGAGTTTTACTTCGCAATTCGTATTAAAACTTGTGTCAACTTGACCAGATTATCTAGTCAAATAATTTGAAATGACCAGATCGTCTAGTCAAATTGACCAGATTCTAGTCAAATTGACCAGATTCTAGTCAAAATATTTTGACTAGACATTTCTAAGAGTGTACCTTCCGTCAATGTAAGTAGCCCCCCCCCCCCCGGGCTGTGAGCTTCTAAAGTTGACTTATTTGACCAAGAACGTAACGTATTTCAATGGAACAATTTAACAATATTTGAGATTATGTAAAATTGCCCATCCCTAACTTTTCGCGCCGAAATACCTTGCTCACATAGATTTATAATTGATTGTTTATGTGAACGAGCCTGAACATATGTGATGAATCACCCCAAAAAGGGGTACTTTGCGACAGAACACTTTTCAAGAAACAGGTGAAAATAGGCAGCGAAAAATAAAGGAAATAATAAAAATTTCCAGCGGATTTTCTGTTGTAAAATTTGATCTCTTTGATCAATTTCAACAAGTAAGGTGTCATTTTTTAGCTTAGAAAATGCCACAACAATTGAAAAGAAAAAAAATGATATCATCTGCAAAGTCTCCCCTTTCGGGGTGAGCTGTCACATATATCATTGAAAATTCCACGATAATACATGGAGTACAAACATGATTTAGTATGGTGATGGCCAGACGATAAGCTGGTCTATTGATGATAGTGGTCAAACATGATATGAACACCTGTATAGTGAAAAAAAAATATGTCAGAAAAATGGTGTTAGGTATGTCAGAAAAAGTGGGTCAGGTTTCGGCCCTTGTAAAATTTTCTTTCATATAATCTGGACACACATCGTTAAAGATATTAAAAATATGATTTAACCGAAGTTGAGCTCTTGTATTAATCTTTAGAAGACCTAAGTTCTGAAAATCAGAATGGTTGATGTGGTATTTGAAGCCTTCTTTTATAATGAACCTGATGATTTTGTTTTGGGCACATTGCAATTTGATTGCATAGTATATATTTTTGAAATGCCACCATACCACGAAGAGATTGAATAATCAAAAAGATACAGTACACGAGCTGAGCAAATTTGTTTTCTTACCTTTTGAGTTTAAATAATTGGCCATCTCGGTCGGGCCCTTAACCTTTTTCAAAACGTTCAGAACAATTTATTCACCGTCCAGGTATTGGTTCAATTCAAGACCAAGATAATCTACAGACTATGGACGTTCAGAACAATTTATTCACCGTCCAGGTATTGGTTCAATTCAAGACCAAGATAATCTACAGACTATGGACCCATATTCATGAAACACCACTAATTCTTGACTGATTACTCTTTGTTTACCTGTCAAATTTGCCATGGCCCCCATACTTGAAACAAATATGGAAAAATCACGGTAAGCCATTTGTTGCAAGATGATTTCAAGATTGGTGCGAAGTACATGACTTATTTTCTCTGGATCATTATCAGAGGAAATGTCATCAGCATATTGCAACATTAAACAATTAATTGACATATCGCATTAAAAAAAAGATGATTTTAAATAAATTTAAACTACTAAAATTTTTCCGGTATCAACAGTTTTTTCTCTAGTGGCATCAAATATTACTGCCTGTTGAATCTTTTGCTGCTAGACAAATGATGTATTTTCAACCAATTGCATTTTTATGGATACTGTTAGATGGATATGGATACTGTTTATAACATTTTCTTGGTGAATTACTTAAGGAGACCTTTATTCACAACATATTTTCGTTTGGGTACAAAAAGTTGTACAAAAGAGCAATTTTAAGGCTATCTTTAAAAATAGCTAAAAACTCCATAGACTTTACACACAAAAGTTCAAAGGTCGAAATATTTATAAAAAGTGACAAAATTGTGTGTGCGTTATTTTTTACACCTAATGTATAAAATGACAGGGAAACCCGATAGAAAATCATTTTTTTTTTCACAATCAGCCTAATGTACGATAACAATTTTAATTCTGGCATGTACCTTCACAGTATTACTAGCCTATAATTATGTTGTAAATGGGGGATGCCTGGAATATTACCATAGTTACCTTTTTATGTTGTAAATGAGAGATGCCTGGAATATTACCATAGTTACCTTTTTATGTTGTAAATGAGAGATGCCTGGAATATTTTCATACTTACCTTTTAATTTGAACCATCACTTGCATTGTCATGTACATTTTGACAAACATATTTTATGTATTATATATAATCATATTCATCTGACCTTTCGGGTTTGAGTTTTGCTTTTGGTCATGTTGGTGAAGATTAAAATCAATGTTTGACTATTTGTCTGGGATTATGAAAAAGAATTTTGTTTTTTGTTTTTTCTTTTTCTTTTCCTTAGAAGCTATCATGTATGAAATCAAAGATATTTCATGTTTTAAATTATTTAAATGAAAAATGAATGTATGATTAATTGTTTACAAGCAATATTTGTGACTGAATATCACAACAGAGCTGTAAATGCAGACACTACTCATTTTCAAGGGCCAATTATGATAAATTGAACAGGTAATAAACTAATAAATAAACCTACTGTAAGCCGGCTATAATTTTTGATATTAAACAAAATTACCTTAAATTTGAGCTCCTGAGCCATTTGAATTTCGACTGCAGATGACAGATCCATGATGGCAGCCAAAATGCTACAAACACCAAAAAATCAATAAAAATCATATATCGCCAAATACCGTATGCTGACCAATTTGGATATTTCATCAATTTTGACCTTATAAACCAGATTATAACATCCACAATTATCAAACAGGGCTATTTGGATTTCGAATAGAGATCCAAGATGGCGCCCAAAATGCTAAAAACAGCAAAAACCAATAATAATCACATATAATCCAGAGGGCTAGAGGCACTTTGTCATTTTTGTAATCATTTTATTCATAATTTTCCTCATGATGTGAAAATTTTCACCATTGTGTAAAATTTTCACTTTGAATATGACAATTTTGCATGCCAAAAACGCGGCGTAGCACCACGATTTCTAGATCTCCCCGTTTGACCTCTGTATTGCCTGATTTATTAATCTAAAGTTCTTTGTATCCGTCTAATAATAGTTTGCATTCACAATTTTCTGTGTAGATGGAGGTATTAACCCTTAACGAAATGTTAACAATGTAATTTAGTGTATGTTTGGAGCTTGGGCTGTTTACTAACACTTTAGGGGGCTCAGCCTACTACAATAAGGTTGGCTCCTAAATATTTTTGAGGAATGAATTTACCGCTTGAGGAAACAACTAAGCCCCGTAGCATGAGACATCATGGTTACAAGAATCTGTGCAGTACCATTGAAGTTGTGATCATTTATGCTAAGACTATAATAATAAAACGCATCAAATTGAGTGGAAATTATTTTTGTTTTCTAGCTGAAAAGTAGTGCAAAGCCTAAATGGCTTACACGGTTCCGACGCCCCTGTCCTGGCTCAAATAATGAATCCCATTGCCATATGAAACCATTAGACACTTGATTTGCACATACCCTAGAATTATTAAACTTAGCATTTTTGGCTAGGTGAGATAGGTTTCTATCAATTCAAGGATCAAGGCCAGGATGTCAAAAGAAGTATGTGTTCATGCCTCTGACCATGGATAATAGGCATTAAATTTGCCTTGGCTTGATTGCTTAGGTAATTACCTGGGATCAGCGAGGTCAAAGATTTATTGATCTGTACAAATCACTTTTTAAATGTTACAATCGTTAACGATTTAACGAGCTCATTATGCGAAATCTGTATTCCAGGTCTCGCAAAACGAGAAAAGAAATTGGTCGCGATATTTTATTTTTAACGTGACCTGCTAAATAGGCTGACTTTGAACCTATTTTACCTGAAAAGGGTGAGAGCAAACGCAATTTGAAAACGTTGGTCTTTGGGTTTAAAAATTTGGAATTTTTCCAATCAAATGTATATAATTTTTTCTGCTGTTGATTACAAATGAGAATTATATGGTATTTTCTTTTAAGTTAAGCCTTTTGAAACACACGAATTTGGACCCATACATCAATCTTGTTTTAGAAGATAAAACGCCGTCATTTGAATCATGGAATTAGGAGATAAGAGTTTTATCTCCTAATTCCATGCTTTAATTTAGCTTGCCAGTGCACAAAAATCTCAGTTTGTTTCCAAAAGGGTCTAAATCCATAGTTTATTTCCAAAAGGGCCTAAATACACTTCATAGTGAAAATAAAACTCTCTATAAGAATATATTATAAAGCTCTGATTTCCGTGAGTGGTTTCAGTTTTGTCAGAGTGCTAACGCTTAACATTTAATGCAGTAAAAACTAAAAAATTATTTTACCATAAGAAGGAATAAGTTTTTGCTAATTTTCTCAGAAGTATGAAAAGTGAATTTAGGCCCTTTTGGAAACAAACTCTTCATATATAATCGAATTTAAAACCCTGGCTTCAATAGCTTTAAAATTACCACGGACATATTTTTTGAACTCATCGAATCATAAATCCTAGCTTGAACAGCTTAATGCCACGGGCATAATTTTTATTTGAAATTAAAAACAGGGGCGTCG
The DNA here is from genome assembly GCA_000969725.1 of Ophiothrix spiculata. Lineage (NCBI taxonomy): Eukaryota > Metazoa > Echinodermata > Ophiuroidea > Amphilepidida > Ophiotrichidae > Ophiothrix > Ophiothrix spiculata. The sequence goes on along the minus strand of JXSR01S019223.1, from coordinate 274 downwards.
GAAGGAAATTAAGCATATTGCCCCTTATATCAAAAATAAGGAAAATATGCGGCAGAAGCCCACAATGGTTTACCACATTCCTATTTGCATTGGCGCCCCTGTTAATGAATGGGACTTCTCAATACCACCATTACCAAATCGTATCAATAACTCATGAACACAAGGTCACCTCTTTGCCTAAGGATTCGACACAATTATAGGACAATGGAGATTTTATATAGGAAGCATGCATCCTTCCATCTGAGTAAACTTTATTTTATATATGAATCATATA
>JXSR01S019221.1:14484-32847 GCA_000969725.1 Ophiothrix spiculata | reverse complement strand
ACCCCAATTTTTCGCTCTCAACCAATACAATGACCCCATTTTCACTGAGCTGTCACCCAATGATTTGAAGTCCAACCTGATAGCAATCTTTTTATAATGACCCTGATTTTAGGGTACCTACACTGAATGACCCTTTATTGCTAAATTTTAATGTTCACCACTAAATTTTAAAGATCAGCGATTCCTAGGTCCTTTGGGTCATTTGAAAAGTCTTGGGGATTTGAAATTACACATGAATCAATTCGTTAAAAAGTTTTATTTTTAAACATAATTTAATAGAAAAAGACAAAAATCGTCTAAAAAGGCCCGGGGGAAATAAGCATTGGGTTTTGAATTTCCTTTAAGGATTTGCAAGTGTATTTAACCCGGGAGAGGTATGTAGTACAGAAGAGATTACGGGAATGTGCCGCAAACTTGGGCAAAATCAGGCTGTCTGGTATGAGAGTGGGTTATAAAGTGGGTTTTTTCTTTGCAAAATGTGGTATTTTGATGGGCCTTTTTTAGAGTAAAGTTTCACAGAAATTTTCAATTTCCAATATATATTTGACCCCCGGGGGTGGGGTGCATTTTCGTAATATGGGTATATTGATGGGTGGGTTTTCGTCACAGACCCAATGCGCCCAATTTGCAAAATTGGGTGTATTTTGGAAAATTTTGCAAAGAAAGCACCCAATGTGCCCTAAATTGGGTGCTTTTTCTAGAAAAATGATATAGAGATGGGTCTCAAAATCACGCTTTTTGAGGTATAGAGATGGTCAAAATTCTGAAGTCTACTTTGAACAACCCCGTACAATTTTTTTTTAAGAACCCCCCTCCGGGATTTGACCCCAAAATTGGGCATTTGGTATATGGATGGGTTCCTTTTTCTTGAAAATTGGTATTATATGGGTGGTACTTCACATTTCCCAGCGGCACACACCTACCAAAACCAAATTTGAGTACCCACAGCCCGGATTAAATCAGCTTGAAAATGAGAAAATCTCATTGAAACAAGCGTATCCAGGTAATGACGACTTTACCACTCAAAGTCCAACGAGTCGATTATGAATTGATTTCATTCAAAAATACTTGTGGTAAAAGTGGTGTTTAAATTCCAGACAGGAATCACACTACTTCTGAATTTACCCATCCATCTTTATTAAATCACTCGTTCGGAAAGTTCTCATTCCATGGTATTTGCACACAAAAAGGTTATTATAATTACAAGATATACAATGTGTGTCTCGTGCATGCATGATGTTGACTAGGGGCCTACGGTTCCGGTCTATGGCTTCCAATTTGTCACCTCCTCTCACTGAATGACTTTTTTTAAATTTGCGCAAGTTCTTACTGAATGCCCCTCCCCCTTTTTTTTTTCAACATGCTCACTGGTTTCATAAATACAATTTCACAAACGCTCTCACCGAATAACCCCCATTTTCCCGGAGGTAAATGCTGAATAACCCTTTTAAATACATTTTTTGCAAACGCTCTCACAGCTTCTCACCGAATGACCCTCTTTTCCAGGCTCTGCTCTTTTCAGAAAATAAATGTTCTCACTATAAATGCACCTCTTGCACCTCTTACACCATGCACCTCTTTTTATATTTCATTAGAAGATTTTGGCGCGGCGTACGCACCTCTTCAACTTTATCATAATTGCTCTTATTGGCGCAAGATCAAAAACCTTAGCGAGAACACTGCTAATGACCACCTTGAATAATCACCGAAAGTCTAAGACCCTCCCCTCTGAGGTTGTTGCCGCACACTCCCGTTATTTCCGGAATTTGATTGGCCCCGGGTTCATAGTACAAAATTGAAAAATCATTAAAAGAAAACAATTAGAAGGAAAAGAACACAGTTTCTAAGTCGACTACCGGGATTATCATCTCGGATTCCCTTAAATTGTCGGTGGCACTTTTAAGCTTCCGTAGGAATTTTACACTTATACAACTAACGCCCACGACCAGCTATTGCGTGATGGATGCATGAACAATGATGAAGCGAGTCTCCCAAAATAATTTACGTATTACCTTTCACATTCAATAATTATAAAAATAATAATCAGGATATATTTTGATTTTTGGGGGTTGATCGCTCAACCCAAACGGTTTTGAAATCTTTATATTTTTATAGGCCTACATGGACAAAATTTTAATTTTTTGAACTATAGTAAAAAGTCGACATTTTTTAATGAGCGGTTAACTTACTTACAGTTCACTCTACATGTAGTAGCCTGATCTCAGTGTGATCTATTTATAAATTAACGGTTTTAAATGAATTACAGGAGGAATTTAGAAATCAGGTACGATCACAATAATTATCAGCATTATTAGAAAAAATATTCTAAAAGTCATGAACTTGCTTGCAATGTACCTCTGATGTATTCTATATGACAATTATCAGGCTTTACCTATCACGTGCCCCTCCATAAACACTGAACACAATACTTAATTGTCTTGCTCTGCTGGGCGAGACAAAAACTACAAAAAGTACCGACGGACGCATTTTGAATATTTACTACTGAAAAAAGTGACCGAATTAAAAGTTGTAGAACTTTGAAACTAATAAATCTGAGTTTTCTTATTTTTACTAGCAGAATCGATCCAACTGACGACGTTTTATCTTCTAAAACAAAATTGATGTAGGGGTTCAAATTTGGTTGCTTAAATAGTCTCGAAATCGTTGATTTTTTATAGAAAATGCCATATAATGCTTGTTTTTTTATTAACAGCAATTTCACATGCATTGTATTGGAAAAATTCCAAATTTTCATACCCCGTTCCCAATTTGCATTTGCTTTCACCGTTTTCAGATAATAAGGATTCAAAGTCAGCCTTTTCAGCAGGTCACGTTTAAAAGGACAAAATCTCGAGACCATTTTTTTCTCATTTTGCGAGACTTGGATTTTAGAATTCGCATAGTGAGGTCATTAACAGGGTCGTTACGGCTAGACTAAGTTGAGACCAAATAAAACTTCACGCTACATTGCACATGTGTTGAATTGCCTCAAATGCCTGTTGCCGGTTTATACTTTAAATTCGATCGCAAATATTTGGTGACGTCACGACCAAATGTTTGGTAACGAAAATTTTGTTTGAAGGCCGATTATTTTTTGACCCTAAAGGATTTTAATGATTCAAGCGTCTTTTAAAACTATTATGAGTTGGGTTTGGAAAGGGTAAAAGCAATTTCCAATGTTGATGGTCATCCCTACTCGTAGCAACTTCACTCATTTGCCAGATTTCTCGCCACAGGATCTAGGAAGATAAATCACACCCAATGACTAGTATCGCCTTTATTATGTCTGTCTTTATTTATTAATTCTGACCGTCTCATATCGAAACAGCCGTAAATGCAGCCTCTTGTCATTTTCACTTTTTCAAACATTTGTAAAGATCAATGAACTTCATTCGATTTCTAGAAGTCAAGTTATGGTCTGTCAAAGGTTGTCAGAAAGTAAAACGTATTATTGAGATAAACACGTTCAAAGATCGGTAAGCCCTATATTTTTTAATTGTTTTCTATACAGACATATTTCATGTTTCCGATCATTTTCTTGAAATGAAACTTTGCTAGTGTTTTGAAGTGAGGATATGGAATATGAATGTGTCAAAAATAAATTTCTGCAAATTACGACTTTGACATGTATTTTCACCTGTAGCAAAAATGAAGTTTGCTGCATTTGCGGTTCATATGAGCTGGACGGTAACATATATTATTATATACATTATATAAACACAGTAGGTTAAGCTTTGGTAACTGATCCTTAAGCATGTTACTTAAACTTTGGTCACTAAGCAATAGTAATGTAACAATTTCAATGAAGAAGTAAAATCGGTCCATCTTAAAATGTGATTGCTTGATGTAACTTATCTGTCTGTGTGTTACCTAATTATATGACTAAGCAAAGATTTCTTACACCCATATATTCCTACAACTGCCGAATATAAGTAAATAAATATCTATTTGAACCGTGCTGTTTTTATAGCTAGACAAGAGATAAAGAATCGTTAACAAACACCACACTGGGTAACAGCGTACCAAACCAAACCCTCTTTTATTATGGACTTTAAACATAAAACAAAAAGATTGAACTTTGCAATTTTTGATAAGAAATATCACGCCTATAATTACGAACCAAACATTTCTATTTCTAGAGGTCATTTCGTTCAATCTATGTCATGGTTTTATAATCGAATGGGACATGAGGGAAAATGGCTCCGTAAGATAATTTATCGGGACTTTAGATTCACTATTAACCTATCTTGGCATCAATATTTCTGATTCTTGAAGGAAACTTTTGCCAAGGGAAAACACTAGATTATTGGAGGACATAGATTATCAGTATTAAATTGACAGGTAGGTAATGTATTATGGGAGTGGTTATCCACAACATGGATGGACTCACAACCAGCTCCACCAACTTTGAAGTATCAATCAATTACCCGGCACCTGCGCACGTAGTTTCAAAATGTGCGTCCTATACGCTGTCAAGCACATTGACTACTGTGCGACAGTAAGTAGCGACGCATAATGCTCAAACTGAAGTTTTGGAAGGTTGGGGTATGGTTGGTGCTTCCAGGTTTACGAGTCTATTATAGTAGGCCTAAAACCCATCATTTTATCTATCATTTTTATGGGGGTTAGGGGGACGTAAAATGATGCTATAGAGCTAGAACAAGGTATGAATGTCTGATAAAAGTATTGTTGATATTATTATCAAAATTATCCTGTTGTTATTTGACCCTATTATTATGTATTAATTTATTAACTGTTAACCAAATTTTACGAAATTCTACGAAATCCTCAGACAGGAGTTACTGTATATGACCCTGTTTATCATAAGTTCATCCTTTACGCCCAGTGCAGCGAAAAAAAATCGAACCTACCATCCGGCCTACCATGCACCTTCGCTTGGTGCCCCTTCATAATTGGGTTTCTCAAATTTTTGATTTTTCTCTCAATTTTTTTTAAATGGCAAAAAAGGGTCAAAAGGTGTAAAATATCCCACCGCTGCCACCAAAATGGCAATTTTGGGCATTTTCGTTCAAAATATAAGATAAACATTTTTAAAAATGAGAAAACCCTTTCTAGACATTTGTTTCTAAACACCAAAAAGCAAAAAAAAAAAAAAAATATGTCGACATTTCACGAATGCAAATTTTAGTTAGGATTTCTAAAAATTTTGCTGAAAAAAAATACAGTTTTGGGCAATTTGTTGAAAAGAGCAAATAATACAGTTTTGGGCAATTTGTTTAAATGAGCACGCGTCATTAAGATAATAATAACAATCCTGCGTATTTTTCCCACTTACCAACCGCCTAAATAAAGTGTTTATGAAACCATCCAACTGTGCACGCCCTGGGCTGTTTGTAATGAATTACAACGGCACAGTAAATCATGAAATGACATATCTGTCAATGCGTTGGGTGTTATACTCGGTTTTGTTGGTAAATAATCTTCTCAGATTTCGATAATCATCAATTAATCATGCAAAACTAGAGTAGATTTTGAGGACAGGTCTGTCACTTCATTATTAAGATTTCAGTAATACAACCAATCGAACCACCATATCTGTGCTGCTGTATCTGTTCTCATTCTTTCAACAAATCCATTTTGTGTCTATTCGTGCCATCAATAGGGCCCGCCGTCAATTTATCTAATACAGTGTATATGTCTTCAACCAATGCATGCGTCCCTCAGGAACCCATCTTAGGACTACCTCTTTTCTCTGTTGTCTTCAAAGCCTGATTTGACTGACGAGCCCGGGGTGGGGGGGGGGCCTCAAGTATATAACGCAGCAGGCATAGCGTGACCGCAGTTTTTCAAAACACCCCCTAAAGGTTGGAGGGTTCTGAAGCCCAAATATACCCTTTTTCACGTATTCACAACCTTTTCATCTTAATAATAGAAACAGTTTCAAGACTTCGAAAGAGAGACGTATGCGTGCGTGGAAATTTATAACTTCTTTTGTGTGCTATATTGACCGGTGTGTCTATATGGGTACCACGACATCGCAAGGCTAAAATCATAAAGCAAATACCGTATGATATTTGACTCTTGACCTGTGTTCTCCAGATCCAGAATTAAGTAACATAGCAATACATTTTAAAACGGTTGTGGATTACCTATCACCTACTTTCTAAAGTGTCTAATTTAAACAATAATAAGTATTAGTCCTGTATATAATCTGTCATAATTTGAACGAAATTGTTTTATCCGAACATTGTGAAATATGCGGTTTCGACGAAAAAAGGTGCCGCCTATTTTTCGAAGTTATCTTTTGACGCCGCCATTTTGATCATGTTTATGCAAGTAACATAATTGTGATATTCTGACATGTGTAAGTAGGTAGAAACTTTATGTTACATCAGATTAATCCTTTTCGTTTATGTAAAGTTAGGGGTATGGTGACAGTGTCGTTTATTTTGTTTTCTCTTGGCAAAGAAAAGGTTTTATTTCCGATAAAAAAGAAGTTTAGTTTTGTTGTACATTATCATGATGTAAAGCAAAAGTCTCTAGTTCTCATTGCCTTCTTCGAGATAACCACGCCTAGCTCTTGTTTCCATAAGTCAATCAACGCTTTTTACTTTTTGGTGCATCTCATCAAGTTGACAGTGTTGATTTGTGGATTTGCATTTTTTGACGATAGAAATACTTTCATATCATTTTATTGAAATATTGACAATATGTAAAAACATATATCGCTTTCATCGATTGTCCTCATTATTTCAACATTTTGTGTCTGTTCGTGCCATCAATTTTCCCCGCCATTAATATTATCGCACCTGGTCAGTCATCTAATACTTCAACAAACTTTGTTGAACAAATGCATCAGCCCTCAGGAATCCATCTTAAGACCTCACTGTCTGCAACACAACATGTGTGACAGTATTTCTGTATGGCTCCGAATCATGGGTGCTCACAAGCAATATGGAGAGTAAGATTAAAACTTTCGCAACATCATGCTACAGGATCATGCTAAACATCAAACGCATTGATCATGTCCCCAATTCTAAAATCTACCAAGCTACTGGTACCGAGCCACTGATTATCCGAGTTAGGCTAAGGCAGCTTGGTTTTCTTGGACATATATTGAGAGGGAGAGCCTAGTAGGTTGTACGCTCTCTTTGCACCATCACATGGGCGGAGAAAGCCAGGCCGCCAGAGAACATCATACCTGTCCTACATCCAAAAGCTCCTAGGGGATAATAACAACATGTTGCAACCAAAGGCTAACAACTTGGCCCCAAACATATGTGACTGGAAGAAACTTGCGATCGCCTGCTGCGCAGTCGACTGATGATGATAATGTCTTCAAAGATGATTTACTGACTGAAAAAAGCTCTATCTGTACGCAGATGATTCAACACTTTGTGACATATTTGATAGTCGAAATGCACTTGAATGAAAGTTTTACTTTGATTGCTACATTGCTACATGTACATGTGGCTGTTCCCATTGAGCATTTTATGTTGCTGTTGATAGCTTTTATTATTTTTTTAATTCCTTCATAAATATCTGTTCTACACTCAGTCAATATCTGAGCAATATCGGATTATCATATGTAACTTTTTGAGATTACGAAAAAGGCGTCAACTTTTTTGAAGAAACCCGTTAACGCCAATTTGTACATGTTCCTTAAAAGAAAATAAATGGCCAAAACGAAAATATAATTAAGACACTCTACTTCTTATATGTTTGTCAAAATTGTAATAGTCTGTCAAGTGTAAGTACATGCAAAATCTGGCAGTATACATGATTTCTTACTTGTCAATGTGTTTGTACTAAGTAGGTTGCATTAATAATTCTGTAGACATTTTCGTTTTGAAAATCATGGGTAATCCCTTTAATTATACTTGCATGAAGGTTTTGTTTGACTTGACCAACCCAACTGACCTCTAGTTAAACACTGTTCGACTATTTTAGATCATATTATATAGTTCTGTTAGTCAATATGTGTGTCACTTTTATCGATAGAGTACATAAATTTTGACCAAAATACGGGTTGTTAGACTTTGAACCACTTGAGTGTAGTCCTATTATAAGGTAAACAATCATGTGAATTCAAGAACAATTCTATTTTTGATTTTTTTTCTTCAAGAAAAAATATTTTGTATTGATGTTTTTTTATTTTTTTAATCTCATTAAATAGAAACACAACACTTTTAAAATTTGAACGAGAAACATGCGTGGCAAATTGATTTTTGATTTGTGCTGCGTATTTAACCAGATTTTGATTCGTGCTGCGTCGAATGTGTTTGTGTCTATGCGTCATAATGTCGCGCCCTACAAAGACATTTTTAAGATAGGCTACTCATGCGATGAGGATTTCTGTCTCCTACAAAAATAAACTTAAAAACAAAGACACGTATAATGGAACAAATATCATGATGTAAAGATGGTGTTCTTTGTTGCATGCTTATAAGCTGCAAATCGCAATGGAATCTTTACTGGGAAAAGTGTCCAAACTATTTTGAAGCTTTGGTTGCCGGGTTTGGTTGCTCACTTCTATAAAACTAACGCATGAATGTTGTTCATTTTTAGACCAAATCAAGTGGAGACATATACATTATTATCATCAACTTTCATTGTCCGAGATTATTAAGTGAACTATTTATGAAGTTGAAATTTTGATAACTTCATTTTGGGACACACTGTACATTGATGTATACATTCCTGATATGTTTGCTTGCACTAATACAGTATTGTAAAAGAATCTGGTCCAATCGTTAAATAGATATTTATGGCACTCCAACTTAACATGTAGGTCATCCCCTTTAATTTACTTTTTTACCTTCACCTTAAGCATCAAAGTCACTTTTACCAAAAAGCGCTACTTATAAATTATCTTGATAATCCTTTCCTGTTTTTTTCATAAATTTGTATACTTTTTTACAGGTTTGGTGTGTAACTACAACACGTATCATTTGATAACTGCTTGCAACGTCTATTTGATTAAAACTGATAACGACGATTATTTGTTGACATTCGCAGGTGACAAGGTTGTTGCCAATACCACTTTCAGAGTAGCACCATTTGGTTGTTTTGTGGGAGAAGTTTGTAAAATATACAAGTTGAAACTTAAAGGGACTAGCCTAGAATCCACTTGTAATAACAAACTTGTGGATATATTCTAGATAAAGCTTAAAAGTGTAGTAAAATCCAACAAGTACAAAATTTTACACAGAAATCGCTCAAATTGAGAGAGAATTAATTTGCAATATATCGTTCTTTGATGGCGGCGTGACTATCCAGTGTTTTCTAAATCCTAAATTTAAACCTCAGATGGATTTACCAGATAAAAGATCAAACAAAGCTCCTAGAGATCATCACAAATATTTTGTTTGCCCATCACAGGTGTAGAAACAAGATATTTCTAAGTTTAGAAACTAGAAACACTGTTTTCACACCATTCTTGCCGCCGGCGGCAAAAATTAAAGTAGGTAAAGAATTGCAATTTTCTCCAATACTTCTCAAAATCATGGGAAACTACTTGTAGGTTATATTACTATTAACATGTTCTATCGATTCATGTATTAATATATGTACGTACAAATTAGTGGAAGAATCTAGGCCAGTTTAGCTGGTTTAGCTTAATTGTTGTATTTCCATTAGTTCCGTTAATATTATTAGTTGTTTTGTATCTTTTCCTTCTCTAGATATGACTCGTCTGGGTAGACTACTCGTAGCTGTCATCTTGGTTGGCACTACGGTGGCTTGGCAAGGTGTGTATTTGATCAAGTTATTCTCGAATCTGTTTAAGTGTCTCATATTTTATCTCTTAAACAATGTACAAAAAAGGAAGTAGTATGGTTTAGGTCCATGTTCGAACTTCATTAACAAACCCGTAAACCATTAACATTAAAATTCAAGAATGAACATGTCATTCTTTCCTGGAGTGATCTTCGGAGTGATCTTGGTATACTTAAAAAGAGTGGCGTTTCTCTCTTTTTGAATTCATATTTAATCGAAAAGAGTTCAAATTTCGCCCTTCTACGAGTTATGCTTCACTCTTCGTGCTCTTTGTACGAATATGTTTCCAGCGTGGGTTGCTTTATTTTCATTGAAATTTAAGGCTAAAAACGTCTCGCTCGGCTGAATGTCATGTTTACTGCAAGTTTTTACCTAGTACTTACACCTATAAGAATATCACAATTTTTGGCGTACATATTGAATAGAGTCTCTAGTTTATACATAAACTTTACTAGTGATTTCACGTCCATTATCAAGGTCAAAATGACGCCTAAAGACTACTTCGAAAAACTTGACCCTTTTTCGCCGAAACCTAATAATTTCATGTGTTCGGACAATTCGACTGGTTTCAAATTTTGACACATTGTAGGCTTGATACTTCTTATTAAATTACAAAAAAAAATTAAATAAATATGCTGAGTTGACTTTGAATGATAATGTAACAAACCCGCGTTGTTTTGCCCGAAAATCCGGACGTGAATTACAACTCTGAGTTCGCCCTGTTTGAGCTGTGAATTGTCTGTTTTAAGTATCTACATTATCTGCATTTTGTCTGATATACGCATTCGCATAATTTACTTACAAATTGAACTTCCGATGAGGCAAAAATTGCAATTTTTATGTGAACAAAAGAAAAATACGGCATTCTAATCTTTATGTTTTAGATTTTAGTTCACGATCGCAACGCTGCCTTGATAGCTCAGCGGTAGATCCCTCGCTTCGTAATGCATGACTAACCCCTGCCATAATCCATGGTTCGTGTCCCCGCAAAGGCAGTGGAAACTGTTCATCTTTTCATGATTAAAAAATAGTTAGGATTCACATTTTCCTGAGCAGATAGATTCCCTTTACCCTTAAGCTAGAAAAGGATGTCATCAATGCGGACGAATCTGGAAGAAAATGGCAATGTAACTATTGAAAAGAGCTAAGTGTAGCTCTTAATGAGAACGATTTTACTTTGTTTTGAGTGAAACAAAAACTACTCGAAAAACATATAATCACTCATATTATGGTATTGATAAAACCACTGTTTGTACTTGTTATCGTTGATTTACGCTAGTTTTCTAATACTAGTTTTGGTCCGATTACTAACAAAATCTGTTTTATTTTATGGTCGATCTAAGTAAACTTTGGCAATAAATTGTGTAAAATGTTGTCCCGTTACATTAACCCTCGTATTCCTATGCCCGGTCCAGACTCTACTATCGGATTTTGCTTAGAATATCTGACGACAAAATGACGTAGGTCATCGAATAAAACTGTGAGTTTCATTCGATGACCTACGACATTTTGTCGTCAGCATAGAATATTCCAAGCAAAATATTCTATACGATTGGGCCTAAGGGGGTGGGGGGGAGGTTACCAACCCCCTAACGGATGATCGCCGATGCACCAAAACGTAAAGCAAAGCGACCCTGAGCATTTAGGTAATTGTTTTTACATCCTTTGCTGTCATTTTGGCGAAAACAAATCGGGGTGCCACCTAAGGTGGGGTTATGGTAGGCCGTTAAAGTCGGCGGGTAAGGGGTGCAACCTCGAAAATTTTAAATCGCCATTTTGAAAAATATCTGTATGCTATGGACTTTACACTTACAGGACATGTTAGAAATTGTTATTCCTTCATTTATTAGCAAAACACCTGACGAAAATCGAAGATTTAATGGCGATTTTTTGAAAAAGTGGCAATTTTTGCCAAAAGTCAAATTTTTCGGTCCCAAAATACTTTGTGACGTCATAATTACGTAACGCCTCGACCGATTTTCATGATCTTGATATCAATGGAAAGAGACTCTCCTCTATACTATATTGCAAAATAATATTAATTTAGGGCTCCCAAAAATCACATGTTGTTGTTTAAACTCGGCTAGTTTATTAAATGTCCTATTTTTCATGGTTTAGAAAAAAAGGGTGACCAGTTCACAATGTTGTATACAATAGACATGCTATAATAGATCTCGTTAAACAGATTCTGATTGCTTACTGCATACTCCAAGATAATTATAGTGTAGGCATTAAACTTCGACTGTTTGCAAAATTGCTTCTGTCGACAGAATTTGATGCAAACTTGGTTATAGCTGGTCTTAAGGGTACGAGGAATCCATATGCTCAGGAAAATGTGAATCCTCACTATTTTTCAATCATGAAAAGATAAATACTTTCCACTGCCTTTGCGGGGACTCTAACCATGGATTATGCCGGGGGTTAGTCATGCATTACGAAGCGAGAGATCTACCGCTGAGCTATCAAGGCAGCGTTGAGATCGTTAACTAAAATCTAAAACATAAACATTAGAATGCCGTATGTTTCTTTTGTGTACGTAAAAATTGCAATTTTTGCCTCATTGGAATGCTCAATTTGTAAGTAAATTATGCAAATGCGTATATCAGACAAAATGTAGATAATGTAGATACTTAAAACAGGCAAACTCAGAGTCGTAATTCACGTCCGGATTTTCGGGCAAAACAACCCGGGTTTGTTACATTATCATTCAAAATCAACTCAGCATATTTATAAAATATTGTTTGTAATTCAATAAGAAGCATCAAGCCTGCAATCTGTCAAAATTTGAAACCAGTTGAATTGTTCGAACATTATGAAATTATGAGGTTTCGGCGAAAAAGGGTCAACTTTTTCGAAGTAGTCTTTAGGCGTCATTTTGACCTTGATAATGGACGTGAAATCACTAGTAAAGGTATATGTATAAACCATAGACTTTATTCAATATGTTCGCCAAAAATTGTGATATTCTGAAAGGTGTAAGTAGGTAAAAACTTGCAGTAAACATGACATTCAGCCGAGCGAGACGTTTTTAGGGACTGTAGCCTTAAGTTGAAGCCTTCGTAAAGTAGTTGTGACCATAGATTAATCTCTGTTTTTAAATTGGGTATACGAAAAATGGACCCAAGTTAACACTCAACTTGAATTATTCTAGATCTCGACAATTGTGGAGATTCGCAAGTGCCTTTGACAAATATCGTTGGTGGTTCACCGGCCAGACCAGGAGAATACCCATGGATGGCTGCAATGATTATCAATCAGGGTTATTTAGGATGTGGCGCGACTTTGATTGCACCTGAATGGATAGTTACCGCAGCCTCTTGCTTGTACGTATTTATTGTCCTTTTCATAACTTAAAATGTCTTGTTACAGTGACTGTCCGTAATGAAATCAAAAGATTGAAAAAACAAGCAGACTTGTGTTTTGTTTGGCTTGATCTATACAAAGTCATTGCATTTTGTTATCTAGACGTTTATTGCAATTTGTGAATTAACTAGAGTATTGTTTTTTACGTTATTTACTAATGTTAACCGTCATACTTTATGTTTACAGGCCGATCAAAAATTTAGCTCTCGCATACGACTTTATTATTGGTCAACCGTACTTAAATGCTTCATCGTTGGGTGAAAATGCACAGTTTCTACGAGCATCTGAAGTATATGTACATCCGAACTATACTGGAAGAGAAAATAATTACGAATGGACAGCGGGCATGGATATTGCGCTTCTTAAACTAAGCGAACCTTTTGAGATTAATGATTATGTAAGACCTGTCTGCGTACCACCAAATGATTACGAGAATTTCTTTATTCCTGGTGTTGCTTGTACTTTAACAGGCTGGGGATCAACGGGTGGAGGTAAGTACATGTATAAGAGATTGTTGATGCAATGGTAAGCCTCATGTAGTGTCGTAATAGAGAGTACCCGTATTCATGGTATGTAATGTATCTACAGCCACGATATGAACATTTATCATGTAGTTGACAGTAATCCAGTAATTTCATTGGTTAAGAGCCAATTAATATTTGCCTGTACTATCTGAATCAAACAGGTGATACGGAATCCGTATTACCCTTTTGACAGAACATCTTATATAAGGCTATATATACTACATTGTGTATTAATAGATACATACTGGGAAGTGTGCAGTCATATCTGTGTAAGAGATGGCAACTCGCATTGTCATATCAGGGTGCTGCATAGACCCAGTAGGGAATTCAGTGATCACTGTTTATTCAAAATGGCAGTGGCACACAGGGTCAAGATTATTGTTCCATATCCAAAGAAGAATTTCTAATGAAGATTGAAGCTTCCATAATTAATTAATACAATGACATCAACTAAAAAACTTGTAGGTATTTTTAAGCATTTCTATTTTTCTGAGTATTGAGTATTGACCAACCATATTTGTGTACTGATGAGCCTAGACTCTAGGCTTGAATTTCATTAACTGTGATAGGTGCTGTCTAGCCTTGCTCAAGGCGTCTGGCTGTAACCCCCACTTCCATATTCAGTATATCTGTAAAGGGACATTATTTTATCTATTCTTACTCCCTATGTACCCCCTGAATTCAGTTTGATTCTTGTAAGATTTCAACTTTTGGCATGACGACTTTCCAAATATTGGCAATTTTCCACAATTGGACAAGTCATTAATGGACTTTTCCTCAACCGTCTTTTCCTCCACCGCCTCCCCCGTTGACTTGGCTCACATTTTGAGCCATAGATTTCATAATATTTGTTCAATTGTCTTGCAATTTTTTGCATTTGAAAGACAATTAATTTGCCCAGTTAACCATACCAAATTTGTTGCAGTAGGTTTTAAACTTCTTGAATAAAATTACATTTAACTACGAAGAATGAGGTTTTTATGTTACATCTCCCCATATTTTGTTTTATTAAGGTCAAATTCTTCGTACGTAAACCACAGCATTCACAACTTGCACATTTTCACAGCGCCAACATCATCCTTGCAGGGCCGGTAATATATTCAGACACCTTATCTTTCTAATTACGAGTTCTGTTTTCGTAGAGATGACCATCAGTCACGGTGCGATTAACTGTAACAATGGTTCCTTATAAGTGTTAGCAGAGCGGAATGAATCAGTGAACTAAATCACATCATAGATAGTCGAAATATTGATAATCATTCCGATTAATCTTGATAACATTCAATAGGATTTCTATAGAGCTGGTCAAATCCCTTTGAAAATGATTGTACCTGTTTAATTTTCCGAATACGATTTTACAAAATTCAACATTTTGTCGAGGGGGACTCCAATATTGCATGCATCATTCTCCTGTCCACTGAAAGTCAAAAGCGAGTTAAGTTACTCTCAAGAGGGAGTTTAAACCAGCAAATTTGGATTCATATCAATATTAACTTCATTTTGAGAGTCACTTGACACCCACGGGGAGTCAAATATCATGACTCTCTTCAGGAATCACTTCAACTCTTTTGAAGAATTGTGATGACTCCAAAAAAGAGTTTACTTTTTAGAGTCGAGCATCCCATCATGACTCTCATGAGGAGAGTCAACCTGACTCGACTCCCCATGGGAGTCACTCCTCACGTTGACCTTCATGAGAGTTAACGTGACTCCTCATAAGAGTTATCATGATGCTGGACAACCTTCTAAGTGAGTCATTTGACTCCCATTCGGCTTTCAGTGTCAATATCCTTCCCGAGGAGCAGTCAAGAATTTACACCTCAAAATATGTCCGATTGCAATGCAAATTAGTGTGAAAATGTCTTTAAATATATACTATTCTTATTTCTTTTAAAATAAAATAAAAAATGGTGAAAACCATCCAATTTTCAAAGATTTCTACTTTCCACACCCCCTTTTGTACCTATTTGTGAGTACCACCTAATATTCACAGCTTAAAACCCCGGTATATAAAGTTACAGACGATTGAACCCCTGTCACAACAATTGAAACTCTTTGATGTTTGTATACTTATCAGACAATGGGTTAGTACGTACACGTCACAGTACATCCAGTATGTTAATTGTGCCGTGGGTTAATTAAGGAAGAAATACTGAAATATTGCATCAAAAATTAGGTCATTTTTAATCACAAAAATGAGCATAACTCTGGAACGGAATTACCGATTTTAAAAATTCAAACGGATTTGGAAAGCTTGTTACTAGTTCTATCCTAATCTATTTAATTTAACTCATATAGTCCTAATCCAAGTTTTTGCCTGAAGTGCCCATTTGGGGGTGCATGAAATTGAGTGATAATAACATTGCCTAAATTTTTGGTATCCATACCAAAATATCTTCCATACTCCAAGGCAGTTAGACAACTAGTTGACTAAAAATCTTTTGATACAATAATAGGAGAAAAAACGGTTTGTTTTCATACTTTCAACGAACCAAGCTGTTTGATCTTCCACTAACATAAAACGGAAGCACTAATGTGATTGAAAGTTAGTTCTCTAACTAGCCCTATATTTCTCCTAAATTCCCATGTCTTTAGATTTATCTCTATCATTATTACCTCGACGCAGTACGCTCACCCGCGCGTCAGGTAAAATAACGAAAAATTGCCATAGAAAACTACAGAGATAAGCTTATCTCTCGTCAGCTAGGGGGTCCAGTTTAGTCACTTACATTGCGACTGGATACACGACTGGATATTGACCAATCAATGAAGAGAACCAGTGCCGCTTGTGGCGCTGTGTTCAGTTGTAGACGGTCAATGCAAGTGAAACCACTGTGAAACTGTGTCTTTGGTGATATTAATAATAACGCTGCAGGAGCTATCTGTTCCTTTTGTTGTTGTGCTTGTGAATGATCACTATTTTCAGTTAACGTCAGCTTTTTCAATCATCCCGTATAATTTTATGTTCATTCTTATGTTTAATAAAATTTTCGCTGTATAGCAATTATTACTACATGACCATATATGGCCTTTTCAATTCACTATACTTAAGCCACTTTTAAAAAAGTTGCACATATTTTGAACGTTTCTGGTGTATCAAACCTTACTGTAGATTTCAGATCACCTGCAAAAATTTAGAAAAATTATTGATACCATTTTTTCACTTTGTATAGGTGACATTCTTAGCCTATTTGTACCAATTTTCAAGATACAAACAGGTAGAACTTTTTGAATGACCCTCTTAAAATTTTTGTTTCGCTACAGAGAGCACGTTTCAATTTGCATAATTTTTTGGGACACACTGTATAATTGGAATGTCTTTAAATTCATACATGTACACCTGTCCAAACTGTTCATTTGACTCATAGGATGAATTTGAATTCCTTGCGCAAAACAGCAATCTCTAAGGCAAAGTATAATCGTTGTGAGTATTTCTCTTTATTTGCACACTTTCATCTATCACATTTAATTTTCCATGACCTGATGAAATTTCTATAGTGGTTTAATTTGCATTTTAGGAGAGACTAGTGAATATCTTATGGAAGTTGAGCTACCCATTGTTGATCAAGAAGAATGTAGACAGGCGTACGACCCGGAGCCAATCACTGATGACATGATTTGCGCAGGAATTGCCAAAGATGGAAAAGATGCCTGCACGGTATTTATTGACTATTTATTCGTCCATTTGAAAGAAAGTTATATATGTATATCATTCATTGGTTTCGGTCAAGTTTCGGTACTTCGAATTGCATTGGTCAACTTGTTCATCCAGACCAACAAGCTAGACATTAAGGTGTCTGGTCCTACGCGCTAGTTTCCGAGTTGGTAAGTGCCGCAATACACATGCGCATATACTCTGAGTAGTCTTTTGAAGCTAAAAATTGCGATATTTTAATATTTTTCTGGAAAATTAGTTCGGTGACCCTCAATTGTTATTGTTTTATTTGAAAGAACATACTTGTGCGCAATTGACAAACATTTTCGGCGAGAAGTTTTTGAATCACCACTAATAAATAATGTCACTTTTGCCACATTTCCCATAGACCCCTGTACTAATTTTTCCCAAAAAACCTCTACAAATGCTGTTTTTAAACCAACTCGCATGCAAAAACGATTCCGATGACCCCCAATTTTTATTTTAAAAATCGGTTCTACATCGATAAAATATCATTCATGTCGATTTTAACTAGAAATTTTGGACAGATCTATCATGGACCAGACACCTTAAGTAGTTAAACAGGCTTAGATGATGCACTTAATAAAACAATTTGCCTAAAAATATTAATGCTTGAATTTGAAAAATATTTTGACTTAAGCTGAGTTCTGTGAAGTACCTTTATGGAATTCGTTGAATAAAAAAAAAACTGAACGAATTTTTCAGCATGTTCATGACTAATGAAGCTTTTTTTTTCTGTAAAACAATATTCAAAGGGAGGCTAATTTGATATAATTTTGATATCAATATCTATCAAACGTTGTAATTAAGTACCTTATAGTATAGCTTAGGGTCCCTTCTATCCATTCATACCAAAATAATTACTATCTTTAAAGGTTACATAATCTTAAAGGTTACATAATTGTGTCATACAGTGCGGTTAAACTGAAATTGCAAAACTTAAGACAAAAATCGAACTGTTGCTATAAAAGCTGCCATCTTTTTTGTTTTGTTTTGTTTTGTTTTTCACTTTTCTTTTGCTTACATATACACGACTGGATATTGACCAATCAATGAAGAGAA
>JXSR01S019219.1:0-10016 GCA_000969725.1 Ophiothrix spiculata | reverse complement strand
GTATCTTACTTGTTCAAAGTTCGTTACCCTAACCATTTTTTACGAATCTGCCTTCGAAACCATTATCAAACAAACATTTCGATAACGGTCTGGGCAGCAAAGGGAGACGAGATGGAGAATTTGAAACGCTGATTCTTGTTTGACATAATCAACATTTAGTTTGCAACCATGTTGCGTAATATCATCATCATGCCTCAGATATTAATTTGATTCTATTGTCTGTATTACATACCAAATACGTATTTAGCAGAAAAAGTATTGGGGTTGATACCGATATTGACTAGAAGAGACTGTATTTTACAATGTTTTCTATTTTCGTTATTATAGTTCTTTAGAAAATACTTCACTCAGTAAATCTACTTTTCGAATAGTAGATTTACTGAGTGAAGTATTTTCTAAAGAACTATAATAACGAAAATATAAACATTGTAAAATAAAAACAATGAACGGATTATAGGTGTGCGTCAGTCGGTGAGTCACTGATTATATTTTTATTCCATGAACTCCGGTTTTGTTTTTGTTTTTGTCGTCGGCACAAAAATATTCTTTAAGATAGTGAACTCTGAACCAGCCTTAACGAATTTAACGAAAACAGTTGCTCTGGTAAAATAAAGCAGAATTTTATAGGTTTTTCAGGTCAAATATCCACTTATTTCGACCAATGATCTAAATAGGCAAATCAATTGTCCAAATAAGTAAATAAATGGCAACATACAGTTTTTTGAAATGTCAACATTGGTATATATTAATGTATTAATACCACACAGCAAATACCAACCTAAGGCACTTCAAATGTACATATTGTCAAAAAATGTCAAATTAGTTTGATTAATGTCACAATTGTGAAACCAAATGTTTAATAGTGATTTCAATTATCACTGTTGTTATAGCTTCGACTTGAACTTTGCAATTAAGTCATAATTTGTGTTCAAAATGTCCATTTCTGTTATTAAATATAAAGTAACGTAAGTATATTTCATTTATTTCATGTGTACAAACGCGTACAAACTAAGCCATTTAATTTAGCCGTTCTGTTTCGATACTTCCCCCTCTAATATACGGTATACGGTATGCCTATATCATTCCCTGTAATGATTATGGAAGTCAAAATAATTGTTGAAACATCTTGGCTAGAAATCTGACGAGAAAGACGATTATTTTCACCCGTTCATTTCGGATACAGAGACAAACAAAATAAGGCTTCAAAATCCTTAATACTGGAACTTGAGTGAATGATAAGTTGCTTTGACCCATCTACCCAGACTTGTATTTGTACTTCATTATTTAATATTTTCTCTACATGTTTTAGTTTTATTGAAGTCGGGTTAATTTGAGCGGTTGGTTTTGGATGGAACTTATTTTGTTTCATAAGGGCATGCTAAATTCAGGTCTAACTGGCCTTTTAAATGTAAAGTTGATGATATTGAAATAAAGTTTGAATTTGTTTCATTTGCTTTTGTGTCAAAGTGACATTTGATTTATCTATGTAACATTTGATATACCTAACTCACGTTTGACGGTCAGTTGATCAAGGTATTATGTAACAATTTCTATTGTGTGGGCATTTGAATTTCCTATTGACATTTGAATTAAGTACTGTGATATTAATGTTTTACAGTGGACATTTGATCTTATATATTTTCATTGTTTTGACATTTGGTTTTCCTATTGACATTTGAAATGCCATATATGACTATTGCTCTGATACCATGGATATTTGACCTGAAAAACCTATAGCATGAACCATTGGGCAAAAGTAAACTACTAGACTCCATGATTGGTTAACCGTTATTAACAGTCATGCATGTTTGAGGTAAAGCTGTGATCAACATAACATTGCTCAAAAGTTCTGTTCTAAAAAAATTATGTTTGGTTCACTACAGTATATGCAATAGGATTAAGTGCAGAGCTAAGAATCGCGATACTCAGTATCAAAACTTCAAATTCAATACCAATGTAAATTATCACATCTATAAAAGACATGAAAAACAAAGGAAGCCAACACACAGTGAAAAATCCAAAAATGAAAGAAGCTCTTTTCGCAGTCCTTGCTTCCAAATTGCGTCTGCCGCGTTCTTTGCTTTTCTTACTTTTTGGTTTAAACACACAAACAGCTCCTTGAATTTCATCTGGGTTTATGATTGCAACACTTGATGCCTTTCTGAATCAACTGTATTGCATTTTTCATGCAGAGTTAATGTTGTTAAAATTTACTATTACTTTTCTCTAAATTGTATTCATCAAAACGAAATAAGTGAACGTCATGATTGCGTATGCGTTTATATGAATCCAGGTTAATATCAGTTAAGGCCAAATCATAGTCGGCCTCCAAACAAAATTTTCCCATCAAACATTTGGTCGTGACGTCAAAATGACGAGTGACTCCAAACAAAATAACTTCCAACGCCGAGTTGAGACCAAATAAAATTTCGCGCTAGATTGCACATGTTATTGAATTGCCATATACATTGGACCAAATGTTTGCTACCCGTTCATACTTTAAATGCGATGGCAAATATTTGGTGACGTCAGCATTTGATTTTGTTCCGTGGTCTTCAAACATCAAATACATTCACGTCAGAATATGATTAAATCCGATAAGTGCACCCCGTTTATATGCCTCATTTCACTTTGCAATTGCGGCTCATGAAAAAATCAAACAAACAGAAAGCAGAAAGGTCACAATGTGCCCGACTTTTGTAGTATTTACACGATTTTAACATTATTGATGGTTTAATTGCATAAGTACAATTTGCCGATATAATAAATGTTAAATCTTTAATATGCTCATCATAGCAAATATATATAGATGGAAATAATGGTAAAAGATATGAAAAATAACTGATAAATTGAGTATAAGTTGATATCAAGGGAAGAGAACAAGGTTTACTTAAACCTTGAAGTATATTATGCAGCAAGCATAGGATTACGACCAACGCTTTGCTCTTGAAACCAAATAAAGCAAAAGTTAATATAGGTTTGACCATTGACGATTCTGAACAAAGCATTGACGAAATTGAGTTTTACATATACGACGAATTTGAATGAACCGACGAAAATGAAATAACAAAATCTGAATTTGCTCGGGAAAACCTATATTGATATTACGACGTTAGTATGTTTTGGAAGAGAGTCTTATAGTGTAGGAGGTAAACCTTACTATTTTATTTTGCAATTTGAATACAAACAACGAGTGAAAAGGTGTCTAATTGTTGTGTGTACGTACGTTCATTGTCTTATGTGATTAATGGTACTATTATAGGTATGATTAAAATTGTTTGAAACTAGGTCGTACGCGTTGGACTAAGTTTCATTGATTATACAACAAATGATGTCATTTCCTCGGCGTATTTTGATATTTTGACTGAAATGATGATATTACGCAACATAAACTGACTGTTGAGTATGTCAAACTATAAGCAGTGTTTCTAATATTTATATTCTCCATCTCGTGTCACTCCGCTGCCCAGACCGTTATCATTTATTTTGGACTGAAAACAGTCTCAAGGCCACATTGGTGAAAGTAATGGTCAAGGTAACGAACTTTGAACAGGAGAAATACAATGAATAATTCCTGATTAGAAAAGTGCTAGGTCGTGTATCAGAAAAAAAAATATATATATATCGGACTGACTCAATGTCCTTGTACATTGTTTGATCCAGTCATATGTCATGAATAAATTTCACTTGTCCAAATCATCTCATGTGTCAAAGTGCTATCAATTTTGTTAACGCCAAAAGATGATAGATAGCGTAGATTGTGATCGGTACCTGGTACATATATAAACACTCCCTGGTAAAAGTTATCCGCTACAATGTAGTATCATTAATTGCGCATGTCCGATACTATGACAGGAACTCGCTTGCTTTTACGAAAAAGTGATGCATTCAGTAGTTAAGCATTTATGCTCTTTGGAGTCACCAATTTTGTTTCTAGTGATTAAATGAACGGGCGTTTCTATCAAACCGATAGCAGGTTATCAAACAGTAGTTTGTTTGAACATCGAATCATGGCTGATATTAGCGTTGTTGACAAATGGATAGAGTATTTTACCTATAATTGGTAAGTTGCATTTTTATACTATTTAAACGAGCAAACCTTTAATATATCATCTATTGGAGCAGTGTAAGGCCCTGTCCAAACTCCACTATTGTATATAATATTTTGCTTAGAATATTCTATGCTGACGACAAAATGACGTATTTTATTCGATGACCTACGTCATTTTGTCGTCAGCATAGAATATTCTAATCAAAATAGTCTATACGGTAGTGGAGTCTGGACCGGGCCTAAGGGCTGATTAACGATGAGTTTGGACTTGATAAAAGCATAAATCATACATTTCTTGTTGTTATAGCAAAGTAAATGCAGAAACACATGATAGAAACAGATAAAAAATAACTAAGATATGACGTCTCCTTTTCCTCCGTTCGGAGCAAGATATTACATTTATCATAATTACGCGTTATTGCATTATGACGAAACCAAAGAAGTCAGAGATTTTGTCGCCATCTAATAATTGTGGACCTGGCATTGTAAATAAACCAATATGTACACAGCATGGCTAAAACATTTTAAAAATAGGTAGTCCAGTTGAATCCCAGTGGTAATCATCTTACAACGCTTAAAGCTTTTATCCACTAGAAAAAAAATCGTGACGGGTATTTTATGTTCACTGTATTACATATTTACTGTTTTACATATTTAAACACGACACACAATCACAATTTTTGGTCCAATTTAAAAATGGCAATAATTTTATTTCTAAAAGGTTAACACAGCAACGACTTTAGGTCAAAAAGCAAAGTCTATGTAGTATGAATCATCTGACACTATTCTAGCTTAAAAATTCAAGGTTAAAACACCTATATGATTTTTCGCTAAAAGCGTTCGACCGTAAAATGTGTTAACAGTTGTTGCTCCGATGGAGTATTTGCAGTGTTACCATTACTGAAACTGCATTGCTTTTGCTAGCATTCGAAGATTGAGTTATAATATGTAATTTCTATTTTTGCTACAATCTGGCAATGTCTAAGTAATATTGGGGTTTATTTTATGATATTTTGAAGAAAAAAAAATCGACATTTTTTTTTGAAAATCTGTTAAAGCCATTTTGAAGATGTTTGTGTAAAGTAAATCGGCGGTAAAGGCATGTGTTGATAGAGGCAAGATTTTTTTTTTCGCAAACATTTTCGAGACCAGTGTTTTTTTGTTTCTTCACTTCTGTGAAGCAAGATATGTTTGTTTGTTTTTGGTTGTTGTTTTTTTGGTCAAAAATCTAAAATCTAAAAAAAATTCCAAGTCAGATTTATGAATAAATGACAATTTCCAGTGGGCACAAAATTGGTTAACATACATGTAGGCGTATACTTTCCCGATTTTGTTTTTAATTTAAAGACAATACACTTATCAATGTAGCAAAATGGAAATGAAAAATGATTTTGTTACCCATGTTTGATTAATTCAAAATAAAACCACCCATTGTTATACGCAATACTTGAAAACAATAAGGACGTAAGTTAATGTTACATTCTGTTCTTTCTTAAATTAAGAGACAGTCAAATAAACATTCAGTTTTTGTATTCTGACCTTCAGATGGTTTATTTAATTGAAAATAAAATACTCCCTGTTATGCACAATAATACATAATACGTACTCGTATTTATATTTGAAACTGAGAGTAAAACAAGATGGACTTAATTAATTCTGGTCTTTCTTATATTAAATGCTGTCGAATACGATGTCACATTTTGATAAATTTGTCTTGGTATTTTGTAGTCGTGGTATATAAAAAATATTTTGGTACTCTTTTCAGCGATTAATCTCTTTTTTGGTAGGGGTACATCTGACTTGAAGTCAGTCAAACACGGGTCATTTTTAATGAACTAATATAATAGCATTCTACAATAGTTATAACAAATTACACCATAGGTAATTGAAAAATCAATGACTATTTGATATCATTTAAAAAGAATTAACATACTGTTATTCCTTAATATTCAATGGCTTTATATCTTTGTTCAAAAAAATTACATGTAACATGATGTAACATGTTTCAAGTTGATCAATTACAAATGTTTACAAAAATGTAACCATAGAAAGGGTTTATCGGCTTTGAATTTTAAAATATCTCTAAATATATGTATTTTTGCTCTTTAGCAAAGAATAATATGTGCATCTTTAAAAACCTAAATCGTTTGTTATCAGCATATATAAGTAAAGTTATTTAGGTAAATTTTAATAAATTTCTTTGAATATATATTTCATGATTCATAGGTAAAGTGCATGGGTATGTCATTTATTACTTATTTTAACCCTCGTCTAACCAAGGGGGGGTGCAACCCCCTAATAGAATAAGTATTAAGTATTGGGTTATACAGAATATTTTA
Source organism: Ophiothrix spiculata (assembly GCA_000969725.1). NCBI lineage: Eukaryota > Metazoa > Echinodermata > Ophiuroidea > Amphilepidida > Ophiotrichidae > Ophiothrix > Ophiothrix spiculata. Next base: position 3,626 of record JXSR01S019219.1, on the reverse strand, counting down.
CAAAATGCATTGTTATGCACGGACAGGAAATTTGAACTGAAGCAGTGTATTTCATTACACTGTCATGCGGTGCAGTAGGAATCGCAGTGCCCTGATCCTAGGCCCGGTGCAGACTCCACTATCGTATAGAATATTTTGCTTAGAATATTCTATGCTGACGACAAAATGACGTAGTGACCGAATAAAACACATAGTTTTATTCGATGACCTACGTCATTTTGTCGTCAGCCTAGAATATTCTAAGCAAAATATTCCATACGATAGTGGAGTCTGTATCGGGCTTATCTGTCCGTTCAAAACTCAAATGATTTGTATAGCAACCGCAACTTCACGAACAGTGAATTCAAGTGATTACTGCACAGAACTCGCGTTTAGCATTATCCAGGGCTTGGTTGTATGAACTTTGAATCAAAAAGCAATGAAGTAATAACATGATATAACAAAACGGTCGACCCCGAGGCAAACCTGTTTTTATTATTATCCAGGGCTTGGTTGTATGAACTTTGAATCAGAAATCAGGGGAAGTAATATCATGATATAACCATATAACAAAACGATCGACCTCGAGCCAGACCTGTTTTTATTATATTTGGTATCAATTTCATAATAATTTGGAGTTATCAAAGTTGGCCTTTCTTCAAATGTTCTTATTGGTGCTTTGACAGGGTACAGATCTTAACTGGTTGGTCTACTCTATCCTATAACATTCATATCCCCCTCCCCCGAAATTCCAATTGTTTAGCTGCTTTCAGGATTTTAATTCTGTGCTTAATGTGTATGAATCTTAAGCATAGTTAAATAACAAAACAAATATTTATTGGATAACATTCCATTACATTTTTTACACTTTTATGAGATACCATGGAAGAAAAATACTTCGAACAAGCTTTAATCACTTAAGTCAATCCAGCTTTATGCTTATAATGCTTATTATATCTATAATGCTGATTATATTAAAAGTTTATGGATGAAATTTAAGCTTGCATTTTTTATTTTTCATTTATATTTTGCTACAGGTTAAAGAAAACAAAGTGGAATTGATAAAACACAGTTGTGAAACAGAACAGCTGATCAATGGTGTATTGTATACATCAACATATGGTTAATGACGACAATCGTAGGATAAATCTAATAATAACTGGAATTGGTCACGTTTTGTTTATCAACGTCGACAACTTCTTGCACGGATTGCATCAATTACAAGAATGAATAAAAGAAAAGTGATAACAGAATAACTTGATTTTTCTGCGAAAAAGATAACACGCAATGCAGGATGTTATCAAAAATATGCTTTATAAAACACAGCAGACTCTGCAAGACATTTATTTTTTGCACTGGATGGATTTATAAATATAACACTTTGTGAAAAGGCTGGTTGTGTAATAAATCGACGCTTTCAATTTAACGCATGATGAATAACGTGTCTTCTGCTGACCTTTTGGATAACATCTCTTCTGTCATGAAGTTGCGATTCGAAAATGATAGCGATATTGGACATGGGAGGATATTAATGATTGTATCTTGTGTGTTGCTAAGTATCACATTTATTGTTGGAATGCTAGGAAATACTTTAGTTTGCATAAGTGTGTACAGAAAGCGCTCGTTGAGAACACTTAATAATGCGTTGCTAGTCAGCCTTGCTGTAGCTGATTTAATAACTTGTATCTTTAGTGTTCCTGTTTTATTGCTTGTGCTTATAACTCATCTTAAAGAGCACAATTGCCAGGCAAACATTGAGGCTATCTGTACAGGTCAAATGTTCTTTCACACTTTTAGCAGTTCTGTTCAACTGTTTACTTTAGCGTCCATAAGTATGGAACGATATCAAGCCATTTCGCGTCCGTTTAAATCAAAGGAACAAAAGAGGAGAGTCATAGTTAGTTTGTTTGTGTCGTGGATAGCTGCAATTCTGCTCAGCATACTTGCAACGCTGTTTCTGAGGCGGACGCCACTATTTCTATTCTGCGCTTGTGAAGAAGAAAAGACAACTGTGACCTTCGACATAATTAATGTGTGTGTCATAGCCCCTCTAGGTTTAATATGTTTAATGATTATTTTGATTTTCTATGGCAAAATATTTTATATTGTCAGAAAACATGTACAGGATAAAGGTTCACTTTTTAAGAACAATATATCTCAGGAAAATGAAAATCTCGACCTATCAAGAAAAGACAGATTTAAAATACTAAATTGTTTTGGAATTCGCAGGAATAAAGTTCAAGACATCCCGAAAGCAGTTAGTAAACCTCCTCAACCAAATCAAATTCCTAATTCTAATCAAATTATAAATTGCCATGGGATGCCATCAAATTCAGGCAATGCTGTAACTGGTACTTCTCCAAAGATCGAAGTCCCTTCCTCCGAAAAGAGCACCCGGTCAACTGATGATAATGTTGATCGAAACAAAAGGGTTGAGCCTCTTTTAGATATTGAAAGTATGAAACAAATGCTCAAAGTATCCACAAAACTTATTGATAAACAACAATCAGACGATCACAGTGCACAGTATGAAGCATCACAGAACGCACAATTGAATGCGACGTCTTCAAGATCTACGCATGCGCAAGACTATGATACAGTCTTCCCAAAAAGTGATAATAAAAATTTGTTGCAGCTGAAAGCATTAGCAACAGCAACTCTGCATGAAAAATGCAACACAGTTGATTCAGAAACCCCGTCAAGAGCATCAAGTGTTGCAATCATAAACCCAGATGAAATTCAAGGAGCTGTTTGTGTGTTTAAACCAAAAAGTAAAAAAAACAAAGAACGCGGCAGACGCAATTTGGAAGCAAGGACTGCAAAGAGAGCTTCTTACATTATTGGATTGTTCACTGTATGTTGGCTTCCTTTGTTTTTCATGTCTTTTATAGATGTGGTAATTTACATTGGTATTGAAGTTGAAGTTTTGATACTGAGTATCGCGATTCTTAGTTCTGCACTTAATCCTATCGCATATACTGTAGTGAACCAAACATTTAGAGCAGAACTTTTGAGCAATGTTATGTTGATCACAGCTTTACCTCAAACATGCAGGACTGGTAATAACGGCTAACCAATCATGGAGTCGTCTATTTTATATACCTTGCCGAATCGTTCATTCTGCTTTATTGTTTATGTGAATTTTGCGATAATTTGAAACAAAAGTGGCCCATGGAAGGTTGATTTTTAGAAACAAGTTTATAGGCTTATATTTTGTTGTTGTTAAAGGTGAGTGTGTTCAACACATCAGCTTATGAATCTGTCTCACATCAATAGACACTTTATCCCGTGTCCACAAAAGTTATTCCAGAAATAAGTGTATTCCTGGATTTTTCATTCTTGGAGCAGAAATAGTTCTCAGTCCTGAACTAAGTTGGATTTTATAAAGTCTTAATCTATAGGGCCTTGTTCCCAATTCATAAATATCTTCCGACGTTCGGAAGGCCTTGACGCAAGAACCATGACGAAGTGTATTTTGAGTCATGACGCAATAATATTAGGAGAAACGCATAACTACCTCCTTTGAAGTGGTCTTTATAATAAGAGAGACCCTGACGCAATTTGTCTGCATCATTCAATTCACTATACCAAATGTACATATATCTTTTAATCATGACTCAATATATTTCTGCATCATTCTGCGTCAA
>JXSR01S019217.1:5952-16842 GCA_000969725.1 Ophiothrix spiculata | reverse complement strand
TTTTTTCCTCAAAGTTAGCATTGCATAATTTTTTTACTCTTTCAACCTATGATTAAATTGACTTCCTTTTGAGAATGAGAGCTTTTAAAATATATATATACATTGTCTATACCTATCTATTTTAGTTTTTGAGATGTGCAATGATTTTTGCGACATGGTAAAATTCACATAAAATGTTTTTTCCTCAAAGTTAAAATGGCATTATTTTTTTTACTCTTTCACCCTATGATTTTATGACTTCATTTTTGAACTGCCCAGAATGAGAGCTTTTAAAATATATATACTTAGTCTCTACCTATCTATTTTAGTTTTTGGGATGTGCAATGATTTTTCACGACATGGTAAAATTCACATCACATAATTAGCAAATTAAAGCATGTACTAAAAGAAGTTTCTCTTCTGAAATTATAAAATAGGTCTAACACACAATTATGACTTAAACAGTACAGAAACAACTTTACCTTAACTTTAAGAAGAGTTTGGATTTGACTAAAACTTACAAGATGCATGATGAAATTGATCACATAATGTCACATTCGTTGTCCACAGGTTTTAACAGGTACATATGATTCCTTTGATTCTCGTTCAAGCCAACCCCAAGATACAGAACATTTTTTGGCACAACTGCCTAAAGTTGTAGAAAGTCTTTTGTAGAAACAACTATCTTCATCTTCCCAGTTCAAAAAACGAGTGCTTTTTACTTTACAGTGTGAGACACCCGGGTGAGACATAATGAAGATTTAAGTTGATGCACTGTCATCCAATGGCTCCCTGTGCGATGCATTTTATGCACATCATCCAGAGCAAATTAAGTTAAAAAGCAATTTATTATTACAATTATCCTTTTTAATCAGTAGAGCTGTTCAAAATAACCTTTATATTAAGTTTTACTAAGCGTATGAGCCATTTACAGGAGCTTAGAGTAACTTTTCATACCCAGTGACTATGTAATGATATTTTTACATATCGGGTCCTCCATATCGGGTCCTCAGCTCCCCAATGTCATGTTTTCCTATAAATTGGCATATCTCATGAACTATACATGCTACTCTCATGTTTAAGGTATCAATTTAAAGTACTCACCAAGAGCTTTAATTTGATAGGTAGGTATAGGAGAAGGGGTTTAAATTTCCCAATGAATCCGAAAAATATCGCACAAAGGGGCAGCTCCCCAAACGTCAGTGCACCAGTTCATAACGTATGTCCTAAAGTAAACAATTGTAAGTCTTGCGGTCGGCAATTTATCGATGTTGTGTTAATTAGGTTTGTTTGTAAAATTTTTCATGATTTCTGGGATATGACTGCTTACTTATACAATTGTTTTAAACATCATGCGTGGAGCCTTTTTTCATGCAGACTTTAGTAATATTTTGATAGGAACACAGAAGACTAGATAATATTTTGGCCTTCCGAATTCTGAAGCCATACATAATCATGACAAAATTTCAAATTGGCGAAATTTAATACTCACGAAAATGTCACTTACTGCGAATTGGCGAAATAAAGTCCCCGTGAAATTATAGTGTTTTACAGTATACACTTTAGCCCATATTCCAGAAAGGTATCAAATGTCCAGGAAGGATACGCACAATTGCAGCTTTCAAGCGGACAGTTAATGAGATGTGCTAGCTGTTGACCAGAATTTAAAACCATGGTTTAGATAAACACCTTTCTGGAATACGTTCCTTAACGTTGGCAAAAAGTATGCTTAAATTGACATGAATTATGTTAGAAAAGAAGTCAAAAAATATTTTCTCCAACTCTTTGTTCTTTAAAAAAAAACTCCCTCACAACAGGAGAAAGCAGCTGTCACTTTGCCAGAGATTTGAGGTACCGTAGTAGAAGAGTACTGCAGGCATGATTATCTTCAGGTTTTTGCCTGAATTCAGGCAAAAATGCTTGGATCTTCACTGTACAAAAGTATTGGGAAATTCACATTTTCAGGCAAATTCAGGCAAAATTACAAAAAGCCATAACCATCCCTGGTACTGAGAGAAAGAGTTTGGGTGTCTGAGGGTCCGTTGTCGGCAGAAATCAATCATCGACTAGAGTGACATGATTTTGTTTTAAACTGAGAGATTGCATAAAAAGCCCCAATTCTGTGATGATGTTATGAACATTTAAATTTGTGAACTTGTGTTTCATTTATAAGTACCAAGTTTATTAATGACCCTAACCCTGGCACACCAAAGTGCATAGAAAACTACACCACACAGCATGCAAAACAGGCAAGCTATTCACTACTAGCCCATACAGCAAAAGACACAAGGTTTGTGTGTGAGTCAACCATGGACTTGAACTTGAACCTGCAAAGACTGTGAGCTTGTAACCCTACACCATCCAGTTCAGGATACAATGCGATGTTCTTGGAAATATGACTTGTCTTGTCAATAGTCCAGTAGGGTTGGGGTAAAATTACAGAAATATATGTTTGATATCCCCAAAGTAATAATAATTGGTCCAATTACGATTTGTTAAAAAAATAAGACATTTGGTACATGGAAATGGAACTGGTAAAACAAGGTGGCTCAAATTTTATCACCTTGAGACAATAGCAGGTCTAGTGTAAATGACCTTAAAAACTTTTTTGGGTGATAGGGGGGCACCCAGTTGGTAGGATTGTATCTATAGTATTTCTTTATTGTAATCATATGCAGAGCCCAAAGATTATTATATAGACTATTGGCATTGGTTGAGAACCCACCTTGTCTTGCAAAATTTTGTTAGTCACTATGCATTCCAAATTTTATTTTGACATGGAATGCACTCAAGTGCTTCTGCATAAGAGGGGATGGGGTACCAATTTTATTTACCCTAAATAGAAATAATTTGACCTGTTAAGATAAATAAGACGGGTATGTACCTGTTTTTGTGCTGTTGAGGGTGTTTTTGTTAATTTTTTGTCATTTTAAAGAACTTTAAAAGTAAGATAAACATTCATGACAGTACCTTTTTTTTGTTTTTTGGTTCCGAGACTCATTTAGGGATAGGCACTAGTTTGACACCTTGCCTTAGTTACACTGTAAATTTAAAACAAGATCAGAATATTCAATTGTCATGCCATTTTTCTTTCTCAGGGCACCAAAATCAACAAGGCCGCCTGTGACCTCGCCCATGAAGTAGCAGCTGAGGGCACTGCTCTGGTAGCTGGAGGCGTGTCCCAGACTCCTGATTACCTCAGTGGGAAAGGCAAAGAAGCGGTCCAGAAACACTTCATCAAACAACGCGATGTCTTTGTTGAAAACAAAGTTGACTTCCTTATCGCTGAGGTAAGAATAGGAACAAGAAAGAAGATATTTTGTGCTTGGTATCGTGCATTGCTTCCTTTTGAAATGTTTGTACAGGAAATTATGCAAGTTCAGTGATACACATGCCCAAAATGCAAGATTACAGTAGCAGTCTCGGGTCATTTCATCACTAATTACAGTGGAACCTCGAAAACACAAAATCACCTGGGCAAAATATTTAAGTGTTATCAGAATTTTGTGTAATCTAACCCATGTGACATAGGAAATCAACACAGCACAAATTTTATCAGGGTTTTGTGTTAATAGATTTTAACGAGGCAGTCAAGGCTCCACTGTACTCTACTCATAATCTCCTATTCAAACCATTTCAGATTTGTACCAACATTGGCATTTTTTGATATCTTCTATATATGAGGGGTGCTCTGGCAAAATGAGAGGGTAGTCTCAAATTTCAAAATTGAGTTTATAAAATCTCAACTTTTGAATGATATATATGTCACACTTTCTTTTGGTTCTTTAGTTAGATATCGAAATTCAAAGCAGTCCACTGATAAAATTGCAATAAAAATTAGCTGCAAATCGATTTCAAAGATGCTGATTACTAAAGTGTATAATAGCAACATGCAATCAATTAAACCTGAATAATTGCACTTCCCGGCAAAGTTGACCTTCGAAACTTAAGGTATAGGTAAACATGTTTTATGTCAAGAAACGAATTTTGACTTTTTCACCCTATCATGCCATTTATTCAAAATGTACATTTGCGACTTTCCTGTCATTTTGCCAGAGTAGCCCACATATACTTTATGAAATATGGCTTATTTTTATTTGCTGCCTGGTTGCAATAGCCCGTTTAAACACTATTGCACAATAGTTTTGTGCAGAATTTATTTTTGCAGCCACGGGTAAAGTGTCATGGTAATTTATCAAAGTATGAGAGTCGCACTTGACAAACTGTCAAGACTATATACCATTGTTCTCCATTGGAGTTTGGCATACATTTCTTAACTGTTGATGGGCCTTATTTAAATGAAATTACGTTTTTGTTTTCAGTATTATGAACATGTAGAAGAAGCTGTATGGGCCGTAGAAGTTCTCAAGAAATCAGGGCTACCAGTGTGTGCATCTTTGTGTATTAATAAGGAAGGTGATCTCCATGGTGTGTCCCCAGGAGATTGTGCTGTCAAACTTGTGGATGCAGGTAATATGCCCTGCCAGAATCTGTACATTTCATACCCGTTTAATATTCATACCCTGGATTCATATCTTTTTTGTATGTTTAGGTAAAAAGGGTTGAAATGAGTGTAAAATGAATCATTCAATATTAGAGAGGATCATGAATGACTCAGGAATGATTTCACACTTAATTTCTGCAAAAATATGTAGAAGTTTAAAATACAAAATTTCAAAATGATGATCAGGAATTTCCCTTACAATTTATTTAAACCTTGTCATTAATTTCATATTAATTTTCATTCAAATTAGTTTTTATCTAGATTAAGGTACCCAAATACTCTTTAACATACAGATATGGACTGTCTCGCGGATGCAAGTGAACGTGTATGATTTATGAAATATCCAGGATTCGCCCTGCCTCCCACCCCCACTTACCCAAATAAGAAACGGTTGTACTATTATTCTTTTTATCATGGCTTGCCACAATCTCAGGATTTAAACAGAATAGCCAGAGTTTAGAAACCTGTAAGGCCTTAAAAAAATAATTGTTTGATTGGCGTAACCCGACCGACCCTATTTTTACTGCCGACCCTAAATATTTTTATTTTTTTTTGAACATGGCAAAAAACCTCCAAATCCAAAATTTGATGGGAATTGATTCATAGAGGCCCGAGATATACTATACTATACTAAATGGCTTTTTTAGAGCGCTCTTACAAATAAGAACATAGCGCTGTACACAAAGAGCAATTAAACAAAACCTGAGCAAAAACAGCAAAAAGCTTGACAAATTAGAATACAAACAACTAAGTTAAGACTACGTTTAAATGAAGCAATGTTGTGAGATTGCCTGATTTTAAAAGGCAAAGAATTTCAAGTGGGAGGAGCTGCATTACTAAATGCAGTATCACCGGCTAGAATTAGAGATCTATTTACAGTGAGTCTTGGCAAGTGAGAAGACGAGCGGAGATTACAGCCTTTAGGAGGAATATAAACATTGAGAAGTTCAGCTAAATACATAGGCGCTTGATTGTTTAGACACTAAAAAATGAGCAGCAGGATTTTGAAAATGATTCTTTCTTTTACCGGGAGCCAATGGAGCTCAGCTAACAGAGGCGAAGTATGATCCCGTCTTCCAGCACGGAAAATCAGTCGTGCGGCTCTGTTCTGCAGAGTTTGGAGTTTACGAATGTCTTTGTCAATGTAGTGCCTGATCCTGTATAGGTTGCGAAGATGAAAGTTAACTTATTTTGTGATGGATATCTAAAGTGGCCCGCAAATTACGAACCACAGTGGGGAGAGAAATAATGGCATCTGCAATTTTCAAGGAATATGTTGGATAAATCACGTAGATAGTAATTAGAAGCGGCAATAAAGAATTCAGTTTTCTGTTCATTAAGTTGAAGTTTGTTTGATGTCATCCACAGTTATGGAGATATATGGCTTGCAGGACATATGACAAATAAAAGATGTGTTACAGAAAAAGTGAAGATTTTTTGTATACATGTGTTGTATATTTTGTATTCTTGTATGTGAAACATAGACTTAAACATTAAGAAGGAAAAAAAAAGGAAATCTGACCTACCTACCTACCCTATTTTTTTCTATATAAATGCCAATCAAACAATTCTTTTTTTTTAGGTTAAGTTTAAAATTGACTGTTCTTCCTCATCTAGCTGGCTGGTTAGCTGTGTAGAGCATGGCACTAGTAATGCTAAGGTCCCAGGTTAAAATCCTGATGTTATGTGATTTCTTCAACAACTTATGAAAACAATGAATAAATGATATAATATAGAAATAAATATATATAAAAATAATTTTTTCATAAGGCGATGGGAAAAACACCCTGTTTTACAGGCCCATTCTTGTTTTTTGGCCAAAAAAATTCTTTGTAAAATGTTTTCATTTTATATTTTTGTCAGATTTTGGGGCTATTTTAGGCGTAAAGGTCTGCTCACCCATATTTTTTTTCCCGTTGCCTAAGTCAGACGACGGTGGCTATGCCTCCTTACTGTCATAATTTGACAGTATCCTTCCACAGTGCCGATCATGTAATTTCAATGATGTTAAAATAGTGCATCAAATAAACTTTAAATTACTTTGCTACGAATGGGGTTCACGCGTGAACCCCAGCGGATTTAGAATAATACAATTAAGTGTATCATTATAGGAGCACATTTGTTATAATTTGAAAAAAGGTAAAAATATGATTTTTGTAATATGTTCAATATTAATGCGCCAATAGAAAGACACGTAAAATGTATCCTAAATTTGCGTTTTGGAAATCCCCAGTCCCTAAATTTAGTGGTTTCTACTAAATCGCGGCCGCCCCCGCCTGGCCTAAGTGAAGCTTAGATTTTGTAGTTCCTAGTGCAAGCCTGATCTTGTACTGTTCTCTTCTAGGTGCTGATGTTGTTGGAATCAACTGCCACTTTGGACCAATGGACTGTGTGGAAACAGTTCGTATGATGAAGGAAGGTTTGGCTAAAGCTGACAAGAAAGCCCACCTTATGATTCAACCTTTGGCTTATCTCACGCCTGATGCAACCAAGCAAGGTTTCATCGATCTTCCAGAATTTCCATTTGGTAAGTGTTTGGAAGGGAGTCTGCAGTAGAAAGATTAATTATACTCATTAACTAAAAATACGACTTTGCATTTTAGTGTAAATTAGGACTTCATGTACGTTATATATTGGACAAATCAGAGACATCAAGACCCTGCAAATCACCATACATGGAAAGATAACTTAATTTGCAGATTTACTCTAATGAGATATGGTCAATAACAGTGTGCATTACATATGGGACTGAAGGAAGCATCGGTCCATATGCAACATAATTTTTGTCTCGCCTGAAAATTTTTCAGGAAGAGACATACCATTCCTTACAACTGTTCGCTGTTCAAAGGTCATTTGAGGTCGGATTTCAAGTTTTTTCAAAAAGTTTACCCGAGGTTATCGAAGGTCATTTTGAGGTAAAGGTCATAACTCATGAACCCCTGACCCCACATGGATTAAACATAGACCATAGAAAGTGCTTGACACAAGGGCAAGGTCAAAAGGTCATTTGAGGTCAAATTTCAAAAATGGTCAAAAAGTTACCTTGAGATACATTCAAGGTCAAAAATTTATCCCAAGGTCATGTTAAAGGGGCATTGGAAAACATTTTGATATTTGGTTTGTGGATGATTTACACTTCCTATGTTAGAAAATAACAGTCAATTACCAGATATCGGGAACATTAATGATCAAAACCTTCAAAAAAGTCAAAAAATTGAATTTTATTTCATTTGTTAATTTTGGGTTTGAGGCTATTAATACTCTAAACGTATTTATTGCTGCTATTCAATGAGAAAGAGCCAAAGATTTGTTTGTTAAACATTCCTTTCACATCATAGATTGCGAAAAAAAATCAAAAGAAATTTTAAATTTTCATTAGATCTCTTGAAAAGGCCAATTTTAGAAATTCAACTATAGAGGGCAGTATTTATCGTTGTCGACAACGATAATTGAAAATAAGAGAATATCTAAATTTTTTGTTTTATAGGGTTTGAATTTGACAATGAAACTTTGCATGCTATCATTATTACCACTAATACTTCAAATGATGCAAAAATCTCAAAATGTTCGGGGAAAAGTTTGGGGATGATGCTGAACTTGTCCAATGCCCATTTAAGGTCATAGGCAGTCAAGTTCTCATCCAGAAATTCTGAACAAGTACCTTATTTGCATAATTTATGTGTATCCCCTAAACCGCAAGGGCTATGGTAATGAAACTTATAGGGGTTCGGGATTAGCATATGGTCATGTGTCGTATGGTCGGACACCCAATTTTGGGAGGACGTTACATTGTGCCAAGTTTTTTCAGGTTTAGCAAAGTGCCACAAGAGAAGTAATTGGCCTATTGATATAAATTTAGGCTTGTTTTAAAGTTTGATTTTTCTTCTTTTCAAAAATGTATTAAGTGTTTCCATAAGTCTTAGCGTTTTTGTTTTACGCAAACAAAACATCAACAATGTCAGTGGTGGAGGAGCCGCGGTACAGGAGCCGCGGTACAGCAACCTATGTTATTTCAATGGGAATGTGGGATTTTGACATGCTCATTATTTTTAAAAATGTTATAAAATGCAAACTACATGAACAATGCACATCATTTTTCTTGCACATCTTAACAACTTATCAAAGTGCATATATCAACAACTTAAATGAAAATTAAGTGTATTTAGTAACTAATTATCTTTGATTTAATTAGCAGCCGCCAGCCACAAAATTATGGAATTTATTTTTAAATGACACTAGCATACTGCCTCTTGACCAACTAAAATGCATTTCAATCTTTGCAATTTAAATCTAATTTATTATTTGATGACCAAACTTATCCCTTTTCCATAAAATACTGAAGAAATGTCAGTTAACTACTAATTAATTAATAAAATGACTAATTTTACCATTTGGCCACATGGTGGCACAAGTATTTCATACTCAAAATATCAAGAAAATATACCTCTGCGCAATTAAAATTTTATAACTTGAAAAGTATGCACCCTACCCCAATAAAAGTATACATTTTTAGAAAGCAATTTCTTTAAGGAATCCAAAAAAGGCATTAATTAAAAAGTAGAGGCAAATAGGAAAACAATATAGTTGAGAACAAAATTTCAAAAACAAATAATTTTACTTAAAAAAGTGTCAATTTTTGATCACCCTGTATATCATTCGTTTGATAACTTGATGAGTCAAATTATATATGGCTTGAAAGCTTAGAGTTGTGGCTTAAAGAATATGCAATGATACAGCATATACCTCTTTCCCTCAAGATTTTTAGCAGGTAATAGAAAAACATAAAAATTATAAAAAAAATGTTTTACACCCTATATTTTATCTTACACACCCTGTACATCAGCATAAAAAATACAAATATTGAATCCTTAGACCATAAGCTTTCAGAATATGTATGGTTTGCCTATGGTGCTGTGCATAGTTTTCATGCTACTTCAACAAATAGAGATACTGTGAAATTTGCTAGATTTTCACAATGTAACGCTAGGGTGTCCCACCATATGACACATGACCATATCCGACGTGCAGTGTTTTTTGGGGGGGTTGGGGGTCATTTTTGATCAAATTTCAAAATTATTCAAAAAGTTGACCTGAGGTCATCCAAGGTCATTTTAGGTCAAGGTCATAACTCATGAACCCCTGACCCCACATGGATTAAACTTAAACCATAAAAAGTGCTTGCCCCAAGGGCAAGGTCAAAAGTTCATCTAAGGTGTCAAATTGTTCCATTATGATGAATGATAAAGTCGGCGATCAACAAAGTAGGTGGTCAATAAAGTAGGCCGTCGATAACACAGGCGAGACTACTGGTTCGTGAACCATCTTGTTTATTGTTGAACTTGACGAAACTTTTATTTTAAATGACCTCTGGTTTTGACCGCACGAAAGTACCCATCTTTGGTATAAATGTTAAATCATTTCAATGGTTGAGTGAATTCAAACCATTTACAAAGTTTCTACATGTACTTCCTAAATACATCAACCAGGACATTACTTTTTTAAGTGCTGAGATTTTTTATTGATGTTATACCATCCTCATGTTACGTATGGGACAATAAATATTGGAAACATTAGATTGGACATGCCCTAATCCATAACACTAATTGTCAACGTTTTTAGTATTTATTTTAGTGTTTGACTGTTTAAAGGTTTAGAAATCCATCTCCAGCTTTGAAACCACATTGTTCTTTGTTGTGTGCAGATATTTTGATCCTTGTTTTCTTCCGATCGCGCAATAGGCAGCACTTTGAGAAATGACAAGATACATCTTGTGGTTTGTGAATATAAAGCAAAAATCTTTTCATGATTTATTTTCAGCTTTGGAAGCACGTATTTGTACACGTTGGAATATCCATGAGTATGCCCGTGCTGCATATGACCTTGGAGTTCGTTACATTGGCGGATGTTGTGGGTTCGAACCATATCACATCAGGGCCATTGCTGAAGAGCTTGCTCCAGAGAGAGGTTGTCTTCCAGAAGGATCTGAGAAACATGGCATGTGGGGTGATGGCTTGCGTCAACATACTAAACCATGGGTCAGAGCAAGGTATGGTTATTTTATTTACATTGATCTACTTACTGTCCCAATTATTTGTTAGCCTCTCGCAAGTCGGCACTTTTTTGAAGATATTCTGCCCACTGATTATGTGCTTGTATAAATAGAATTAAGTTAAGGGTTTAGTTTGTTTTCAAGTAAAAACTTGTCATTATGTACTGTGAAGAAAAACAAAAAATATGTTCCAAGTAATGTCATTGGCAATGGAAACCTAAAGATTAACCCTAACACTTTTGACCACTTCTTCGTTTAAAAACATCTCGGAAATTTGCAAGTCAAAAATCGCTGGTTTCACCTGGATTTGAACCCGGGACCTTTCACTTCCCGGTCCAATTATCAGGGGCGTAACCAA
>JXSR01S019213.1:80973-93394 GCA_000969725.1 Ophiothrix spiculata | reverse complement strand
TTTATTATTGACAGATATCGAGAGATTGTTGTTTTTTCTTGGGACACACTGTATTGATAAAACGGTATATCTGACAGCAAAATAACCGTCAGATTCAGATTCAGCATCACATAAAACCCCTCAGTACCAAATTTTGTGGCCAAACTCTCAACGGTATTGAAGTTATTAATTATTGACCGAAATCGAGAAATCTGGCCCACTGTGCAATGGTTCGATTCCAATTTTTCTGATCCCTCCCGATACTATGACAATCATAAAATTACCATTGTAAATGCATCATCAATGCTGGAAATTTCAAGTGGAACCCAAGCATAATATACTCTAGCTTTAGCCCAAACAATGATTTATTGGACAATGTAAACACAAATTCAGAATACAGAGCCCTATTGTTTGTGAATGCAACCTCTACGATGGATTTTTGTTTAAATTGTCCAATAAATGTTTATTTGGCCTATAGATAACCTCGCACGTCAGTTTTTTGTGCGTTTATATGTTTGTTCATTTTTGGATCTACAATCAGAAATGTCATGTGATGTTTTGACCAATATTTTTCCTTAATTATTCATCTTTTTTTTTACCAGTATTGATTCTAAAGAACTGGTCTTGCCAGGGCACCTCACGCCAGATGCCATCATGAAAGAAGGCCTGGGCTCTCTGCTACAGACTTCAACTCACACGCCATCCAAAAGTAAGCTTGAAAGGACAGCATCAGTTGGCCGAGGAAGAGATAAGACAACATCCATCTTGAATGTACCAACAGCAGGGAGCCAGTTGAAGAGGACTTCATCAATGCGTAAGTGAAGAAAAAAGTGATTAGGCCAAGTAAAAAATAAAACATGTTTCTCGTTTGGGTTTTTGAAAAAAAGAAGGAAGAGGTACTCTTTATTTTTTATTTCAATTGCAATGCAAAATCGCCCATTAGTGGCCAATTCTCATCCAGTGTATCGATAACAAATGTCCTTATGGAAGAGGAGGAGGCCTTTTTTATTTTTGAGTTTTGGACATACTGGAGGGTTGATCAAAACAAAATATGCTTTAAAATGCTTCTTGAACTGAAGCAAATCTATTGCACAGACAAACTTTTCAAACACTTTTTACAAATAAGTTATGCATGAAATACAAAAAATAAAAATCATTTTTTCGAAATCCTTAAAAAACGATGCGGGAGGGGACAAGAAACATATTTATTTTTTTACTCGGCCTTATCTTTGAAGCTACAAAGCTGGTTTCAAAGTTTTCTTGTTGCCATTTGTGTAGCGCTGACAAGGGGGTATCTAAAAGTTTTAAAGATCACCAAGAAGGAAAAGAGTTACATCGATGAACTTTTGTCAGGATGGTCACTTGTCCTTGTACGGTATACATTATGGTGCAAAAATGATATCAATTGCATTTATACTTTCTGTATAGGTGTCGATAGATGTCAACAACCTGCCTCCCCAAACCAGATAACTGCATGGAGAAATCAAATATTCATAGCTGTACTGCCCAGTAATTCTATGTTGACACGCCCAAAGTTTAGATGTTTACCACCATTATGGTATAGGATAGAATCACCTCTTTTCATTGATACCAAAATTATGGAAATCGGTCACAAAATTACGCCATAACGACGTAAATAAAGCATGGCTGGCCTGAAATGTTAATTTTAGCAAAATACAATATGGATTTTTTGGCTAAAAGAGGACCTCTACAAAATCAGTCTGTGGACAGTAAGTGTGAAGCGGGAGAAATGTATTTCTTTGCACAGTGGCTATGTAAAGATGACTTAAGGGTCACATGGTTAAATTATGTTCGTGGCTGTATTTCATCTTGCTGATCTTTAAAACTGTTTGATAACCTCTCTTATTTACTGTGAACATTCCTATTTGTCAATGCCCACAACTACTTTGGGCCATCCATTTGATGCACTTAAAATTGGTGTACAGTTAGTAATTACAAGTTCTAATAAGAAAGTGTAAGTGAAAATTGTGAACAATTTGTTCACAATTTACACTTACACTCTCTTATTAGTAGTTACTTTTCAGAAAGATTTGTGCTTTGATAGTTTCTTGAAAGTCATTTTGCCATTAAATACAGAGTGTGTTTCAACATTAGAGGTAGCTCTGTTTCAGAGCTGAAAATAGACTGAAAAGACTCTTGTAATACTACCACTTCCATACTATTACTATCTGGCTCTTCTAAATACTGGAATCCACCCTAGGATTTTGTATCAATTTCCTTGGGGAGGATAGAACTCGAGGAGGATAGAACTCTTGATTTATAGAACAGCTGCTTGATAGAATTGTCTGAGGACCAACTGTTATGTTATCATTTTTAATTTGCTAAAATGTGACCCGTCATATCGAAAGGTACCTTACCTCATAGTAAATTACGAGATACGGGCCATTGAAGCTGAGCATGTCAAAAATCATGTCCAAGGTCGAATTTCTAATTTCATCAGAAACGTTACCTTTGAAGTGTATTCTATCATATTAATCAGGTTCCAACATCCAAAACATAAGACAAATGTTTTAAAAACCGAGATAAAAATCCTTTCTCCTTTCAAGTTTTACCAGTACAGAAACTTTAAACTCGATTTTCTCAGAATTATAGTTTTCTGAATCAGCCCGATGCCTTTTACCAATTTGGATGTAACTTTGCAATGGAACATCCAATAACCAAAAGCGAGGTGTTATTTTAAAGCTTAAAATATAATCTTTCAAAAATCGATTTTCATTTTTGGACCCTTAAGGTACCTTTTGATATGACGGGTCACAAATGTCATTCAATGTATACTTAGTATTTGTGGGCCTAAACCTGGTATTTCTCGAACCAATATGTGTTTTGAAATTAAAATCAAGCTCCTCAGAGCTACATTAGTGGCTGCGTTGAGTTTTTAGTTGTTCCTTTAGCTTGTACAGATACCATCTGACCTGTCAACAGATCTAGAAATTTCGACTGTACTAACAAAATGAAAATGTGCCAAGAAGTTTGTTGCTTGAAGATTATTTGATATTACATTACTGGAAGCAGAAGTTCTGTCAGGAAATTGTATGCATGATCACATTCATGTTGCAGTTCATTTTATAGATAAATCGACATCTCATGTTATTTGAAAATTATTTACCAGGATAAGTTGATTGTATCGTAGTTAGGAATGATAACAAGCTTGACTCTGGAGGGCTCACTTTTTTGCCAAAAATTGTGGCCAGGAGTGTGACCTTATGGGGAAATCAGACAAATGATTTTTAATCCCTAAATGTGAATGGTTTTCAGTAAAAGTTGCAGGTCATTAATCCATTATACATAAAATATCTGATAATAACAGCCAAATGTCAGGGTATGGAAGTACTTTTTTCGTAAAATGCTCCTTTGTGGTAAAAAACTGGGTCTTGACACATAGAACAGTACATAGTCAATGGCAATACCAGGATCACAATTTTAGGTCAAATTTGGGGATATTTCAGGACCTCTCCATTTTGGAATAAGTTTTGACAATATCTCAAAAACTAAGAAAAAAAAAATAAAATTGAAACATTTTACCAAAGTGAAATTTAGTTAGCTTTCCAGTAAAATTGTGGGTCCAAAAACATGACTTTTGGACCTTGGGACCTAAATTACACATTTTGTTCTAAAAATGTCCTCACCATCATGTTCAGTATGCCAATCCGCTTCTAGAAATGTATACCTTTATTTTGATTTAATTATCCGTTGCTGAGTAACAGAGCAAAACGGATTCTAAAAACGAAGGGTTGACAGGGCCGATAAGTGCACACTTTTGTGAAATCACCCTTTAAGGTGGTTCCGGAGTAGCTGCCGTTGCAGCAGATGACCAAGCATTTGCAATTTTGAGTTGTCGTAATGTAGCACGACACATTTGCATATTTGTCGCAATGGTCTGTCGCAAGAAAAATTGAATTTACTCCAACTCAAATAAAAAAAAAAGAAACGACAAGGTTATCGGTATATCGGCTTGTCATATGACAAGCAGAATTTTACAGATGTGACTAGGTAGAGTTTGCGCACTTGAAATTTTGATGTCATGCTGGTCATACGACCACATGACAGGCAAATCTGAAACCAGCTTAAGAGTGTGAATTCTGGAAAAAATCTGGAAAAATCCAATTTATGATGTATTTTGGCTTCAGAAGAAATCACTGTATAGCCTCATACTTGACTGCTTGACTACCCTCCCCCTGGGGATTTAGTTTGAGAACAGCTGATAGGAGGATGTAGCACCTGACTCTATTTACAGATAACATCTGGCCTGTCATGTATCTGCTGTAGAGAGATCTCCTTAAGCCAATATAAATAAATATTTCCCAGAACTCTTAAATTAAGCTTATGTGATACAAAGACATCAACTGTTAATGTCACATAAAACTTGTCAGGTTGCTATCAGGACATTGAAAATGTGTTTTACCCAAGGAATTTAAAAGGGGAATCGGTACTCGCTGCCATTTTGATTTCACTGTCGTGTTCACTGCCTTTGGGACGGCAACAATCTTGGATTGTTGCTCATGGAGGGTGAGATATTGTACCTCCGGCATTTTACAGCTTCCTGTACCACACTTCGAGAGTCTTCGCAATGGATTAGCGGGAAAATTGGCGTACTTTGATCAGAGCAAGTCGGAATTAAGGCTACTTGAAACGCACACACGGTTTGCGAGTGAATCAATATGCATCTGTATATGGGTCAAGTGAAAATTTACGCGATCTGCCTGGATATCGGGCCAAGCTCCAAATATATCTGGAGATACAATAACTCTGCTCCATGAGCGACACAAGATTGCAGCGTATCCCAATTCCCCTATAAAAATTCCTTGGTTTTGCCAGTGGTGAAACTAGAGATGATGCATGGGCACGACCATTATTTCATTTGTCAGTCGCCAAATGTCGCTGACGGTAAATTTGTTGCAGTCATCTTGAACTGATATCCACTTCATTTTCATACCGGTATTTCTTAGAAAAAAGAAGTATCTTTTTAAAGAATGATTTTTCAACTTTGGACTGAAGACCAATAGATCAAAAATTAACATAGTTTCCAGGTTCAAATCATGGATTATCAGTGATTTTTATTTCAAGAACTGTCATATATGGTGCTTGGTTGAAGTTTAAGGGGGACAAAATATGTTACTCAATTTCAAGTTTTTGAAAGTTTGTTTTGTACCATAACTTTTTAACAAATTGATTACAGTAAATAAAAGTGTACATATTCTGAAAGGGATTTTTTTAAGGAACATGATGGGAATGTTGATTTTTGACCAAAAATCGAATTGTCTGGCCATTCGGCTTTCCAAACAAGCTAAAAGTAACATAGAAACCAAAACCTGACAAAGTTGTTACGTAGTTTGCCGTAAACAAGTAAGTCCAGTAATCTGATTTAATTTTTACTCATGTAAAATTGAGTAACTTATTGCCCCCTTGAAAATCATTAACCAAGAAACACACATTTGAAATTAGAAATATATCTGCTCCATGTTATTCAGTAGCTAAATTAAGTAGATCAAAATCAAAAAGTCAACTTTATTTTATCTAAAAATCAGAGGAAATATAACTACTTAGTACTTATTTAGATAAACTAATAAAGAATATCCAAACAAATTCAAAGGTACTGGCCTTGATTTTAATTTTAACTTTTACCCACAGTTGCTAAGTTTTATTAAGTCTTAAAGGGATTGTCCATGATTTTCCCAAATTTGAAAAGTCTGCAAAATCATTATTTTGTACTTGAATGGATAGTGCAGACATTTTTAAAAGTCAGAAATCAACATAATTCTTATTTAAAAAAATGAGTTTATTAAACCCCGTTTTACTCAAAGTATTGCGTTTGTGTCCCTTTCCAAACTTTTATACTCCTTGGCTATACTTTCTTTAAGTACTTGAAAAACATGCTCCATCAAATTCCACCTTAAAGAAATGGTTCTTGAAGTGATTGGTGCATATGGATTTCCTATTATTTATTTGACCAATACCAAGCTTTATTGGTGTTCGCTGACAAATAGTTACGACTGCTACAGGGTAATTTATCATCTGTCATTCTGAGAAATCATGTCATGTGCTTATGTGGAATGAGGTGGTGGGTAAATTAATAATCTGGCATATGAGCACATTAAGGAAATGTAGCATCTGCCTGGGGGTAGGCACTCAAGCTTAGTTTCCAGATTTTGAGACAACTGTATGCAAAAATTGCAATCTTTTGCAAAAAATTACTCTCTTTTGTCCCAAATTTCCTGAGACTTGTCAATTTGGTGTATGTTTTGAAAAAAATAGACTCATCAAACTAGCGCAATTTGTAAAGAAACAAGACTGATTGAGATAACCAGACAGCCCATTTTTGCTATCCATGTTTACGGCGTGAGGGAGCAGGTTAGCACAGCGATAGTTCCCTCGCTTTGCACCAATGAGGTCCCGGGTGCGATTCCAAGTCCCGGCGCTTAATGTTCATTTGGTCTTCAGTCCATGCTCGCTTCCGCAGGTTTTTCTCTGGGTACTCAGATCTTCCTTGTGCATTCAAACACGGAATTTAAAAACATCTTAGAGCCCAGCTGAAGATATAAGCTTCCTTTAGCTTATGTGGTACAAGCACCAAGTTGAGTTTCCTCGGTGAAAGCCTAAACAAGATGATTGGCGAAAGCCTAAACAAGATGTACAAGTAGCTACCCCCATTGGATATAAAATCAAGATGCAAACCAGTGTTGCTATTTTTTTTCCCCTGAGGGAAGGGACAAATAAATTTATTTCCTTTTATTTCTGAACTTTAGAAATCCTATTTTATACAGCTAAGATAAATTTCTATCAATTTAAAAAAAAGAATGAGCATACCTGTCAAGTCTCCCGATTTAGGCGGTTTTTGGTAGCACTCCCACCCTCCCGATCGGGTTTCCATTTTAAGCCAAATCTCCCGCTTTTTGAGAAATTCTACCACATTGTCCCGCTATAGCGTGAAAATTTCCTCTAGGTGGCAATGTGTATTTTTGTATTACAGAAACAAATGGTAGAAATGTTTTAAAAACTATATTTTGTACCCAATTTTGGTTCAGAAATTCTACCACATTGTCCCGCTATAGCGTGAAAATTTCCTCTAGGTGGCAATGTGTATTTTTGTATTACAGAAACAAATGGTAGAAACGTTTTAAAAACTATATTTTGTATCCAATTTTGGTTCACAAAATGAATTATGAGATCGTTATGAGTCGTATTTGTGCCAGTGAGACCTTTTTTAAAGCTGCTCAAAAAGTTTCGGTGTGTAACTTTTTGGCCTCATACATGTCAGTTTTTCATAAATGTTGCATTTATGGAAGTCTCCCACATCAGAATTTAAGAATGTTGACAGGTATATGAATGAGAAGCAAAAACAAAACAAAACAAAACCATATTTGTTGCCACCTTGTCATTCAGAGGGTTAAAACAATCATTTGATGTTTTGGATAAAAAAGAGCATCGATTTATCATGATTTGTTCATTGTCGTCTTTCCAATCAGAAATTTCTCATTTTCTACATACGAGGGGGTATCAAAAAGATCACCAAGAATTACAGCCAGGAACATAATTTTATTATGTGACCCTTAAGTCATCTTTACAAAGCCACTGTGCAAAGTAACACATTTCTCACACTTAAAACTGACTGTCCACAGACCGACTTTGTGGAGGTCCTCCTTTAGCCCAAAACACCCACATTGTATTTCGCCAAAATCAACATTTTCAGCTCAGCCATGCTTTATTACGTCGTTATGACGTCATATTTTGACCAATTTCCATTTGGCATCAATGGAAAGAGGAGACCCTACCTTATACTATGGTACCAAATAACTTAACTTTGGATGCTTTTTCATAGAGTTACTGGGCTGTAACGCTTCAAATGCAGGGATTCAATCACCTGTATGGAAAGTATAAATGCCATTGATTTTATTCTTGAACCATAATATACACAAGGACGAGTGAGTGACCATCCTGAAAAAAGTTAAATCGTAAAAACACCTTAATTTCTTGTTGATCTTTAAAACTTTTTGATACCCGCTCGTATAATACACTAGGAGATTGAATTTGGTCGCATATGGCCATTTTGATTTGAATCCAAAATGGTTTCTGCTAGCTCGTAGACTATTCAGTTGATATAAATCAGTAAGCATCTTTGCAAATGATTTGAATAAAATGTTAAAATTTTCATTTTAAGTTCATTTTTATCCTCTGAATCAAAATAAACAACAAAGATTCTTGCTGGTATATATTCACTGAATACGATAAGCCGCTAACTATTTTGGATTCAGTAAATCCATGTGAAATTGTTTGTGGCCGTATGAAATCAAAATGGCCATATGCGACCAAATTCAATCTCCTAGTGATAGAATACAAATCAGGTGTCGGAAAAACAGCATGTCATTTTTGAACAAATGTCTCAATATTTCTGGCATCAAACCATGTAAAGCAGTGATTAATTTTGATTGTGCAACTCATGTTTCAATGTTTTCTAGAAAACTGGAATTTGAATCATGATCTTATTTAGATTATTTTTAAGCTCATATTATTCCCCATAGTTGTGAGAATTCTTGTGTTCAGGAAAATGAGACTAATGCTGCAGGCTTAACTCGAAGATATTTCACTACTTCTGGGAAAAGGGGGACTTTCTAGAACATGTAAGCTAAGTTCCAATGTTTCTTAAATGTCTAGACTGAATTGAATTATTAAACTTAGAAATGTATTGACAGTTTTTCTTGTGCATAGTAGTTGTAATTTTTATATTTTTTAATCAAATAATGATTTAAGTTGATGCTAAATTGTTTGATTAAGAAGAACTTGTATAAGGTCCTTCGCACTTATACTATAAGATTTTGATCAAAAATTGTTTATAGTAAAAACAACATAGAACGAAGAAATGTGACTATCACTTGAATGCACCTCATTATGCAGTGTTGGTTTCTGATAAATCAATGTCTATTCCATATATGACAGGAATGTGTGATTAGTTTTCTAGTCAATCTTTAAACACCAGGGGGAAGGGGTCTTTCACATTGATGGAAGGTACGGGTATGTGCCACCTTTTTCAAGCTTCCTCTCCCCCTCCCCAAGATGTCCATTTCAAGATTAGTTCAGTTCCGAAGACTCCCATTTTCAAAATTAGTGGCCGCAAATGTTGCTTTCCATAGTTTTCAACCCAATTGTTGCCAATTTTCATTTTCAATAGTCATATTTTCATGGGAATAATGCATTTCATAAGACCGCAAGTCGGAGAAAAATTGACCAAAAATCAGTTCCGTAAGACCCCTCAGTTGGAAAAGCACATACCGAACAATTTTGTTTTGAGTACCCTCCCCCCCCCCTCCACAGGTCTAACACTTAAGGATAATGATAAAAATTATGTATTTTACCAAAACATTCATTTTTTCTATCAAAAACATTGTATTTTATGTCCTGAAACTAAATTTATGTCAGATATCTATAGACTAAGAATGGATTATTATGTAAAATTTACATTTGTATCCAAGTGTCTCTCGTCTCTGGGGAATTGAACAAAATAGTTCCTTTTCAGTAAATGTGTGGTTTTGTAAAACTGTGAGAAGTGCACCACTCTTGCCAAAGTTAGTTGTGAAAATGTAAGGTGTCTTTAACAACAGAGGGCAGCATTTCATCAATTTGAACAAAAATAAATTGAGCTTAAAGATGGAAAAAAATTGATATAATAATAATAATAATAACACACTTGTCAGCGCCCATTACAAAAGTCTCTGGGCGCTTTACAAACAAAAATACTTTAAGATATAAAACTGATCTGTGAACTCGCACACCCGGGGAACATGACCGAGAACGACGGAACAAAAAACTATAGAAAGCACAGATCAATTTCAATTAATTAAACACCAAAATTGGTTTTAAAATATACACAAAAGATAAGATACATTACATTAAAATTCAGTTCAGCAACAGTCTATGAAACATCGATTAAAACAATAAAGTAATTCACAGTGGTCCATAAATGTCAATGTCGATAAGTGATCTATATACTTTTTTTAAAAAGCAGGTTTTCTCCCATATCTAAAAAAAGGTGATCGGGCAAAGACAAGCAGTTCTGTTAGAACACCTACTTTTCTGTCTAAATGCATTTTTGTGGGTTTATATCTCATATTATTATTTATTGTACATTTACTAAGTTTATAAGGAAAGGAAAACACATTTTGTGTTTGAACTTGTAGTCTATTTTTCTTTTCCTTGATTATCATATAATTACACATTTTGTTTTTCATTGTTTGTGATTTATGATGATTATATAGATATTTTTATTTATTATAACTGTATCAAAGTTTTGCTTTACATTTTTCCATCCAGGTTCCATACATGATGAAGATAAAGCTTCACAGGAGCAAAGATCCAGATCTCTAACAGACATGCTCACAGCGGCTACTCTGATTGGTCTAGACCCAACACTATGGTTGCTTGGAAACCTGACGGATGCATGTCTGTCATTGGTTGCCGAATTCAACACGCTGGTTCCAGACGACTTTTATTTACCTGCTCCACCATACTATTGTCCTCAACCAGAGTATATCCCTAAGGTAAATATGGTATTTTAACATTTTAATTATCAAGTCTTGATTTTTGTTTAAATTTTATTCTTCAGGAAAAATCCAGACTTGGTAAGATAATATCTTGAGAATCAGCCTACAAACTTGTAAACCATCAAACAGAGCTGACTGCTAAACAAAGTCAAAACACAGTATATGCACAGATCAGTTGGAAGCTACTTCCTTTTCCCTTGGAGAAATCCTGCACAAATGAGCAGACATCCAAATCATTTTCATAATTTAAGGCAGTATCTACTATAGAAAATATGTGCAGATACAACTTTTTAGTTTGGGAGTGGATTGAAGTGAAATTCCATGTTTTATAAATAGCTGATATGCTTTGTAAATGCACATACTGTGTTTTTTGAATCTGGCGCTTTTATTCTAAGTCACAGTTACGGAGCATGTTGTTAGGAATGGTTGCCACAAAATGGATTGAACTGCAGTGCAGGCATGATGCCATGTCCTATAGATGCATAGAGTGTCAATTCAGCTGAATGCTACTTTCATAGTTAATTGTAGTTTTTTAGCTTTGTTGCTCTGTCCCTTGTTTCATTTCACACTCATCATTTTGCATGTTTATGTTTTCGGCACGTGATATTTTTCATGTGCGGCGGTACACACATACCAATTTTTGTGGTACATTTGGCGCAAGGCGAGCTGAGCGCAAAAAGCGTGAAAATAAATGAAGCACGAAAAATACCACTTATTACATTTGTTTATAATTAATCATAATTTCATAGTTTTACTACAGGGCGTCTCATAAAAAACCTTACAATCTTTGTGTGTAATTTTCTTAAAGTATGTAAGGATTGCATTTTATAGCCCATGAATTGAACTTTCAGATATCGTTTCTTTCATTTCAATCGGTAGTGTACAAGTAAAAGTTATGCCTTGTCAAATATTTGGATGTAAAATTTTCTGGTCCAGTTTTACGGTTTTCTAAGTTCCCCTTGAATGAAGTTCTATTGAGTTTTATCATTGATCTGCTTACTCACCATAACAATGTTTAATGATTTAATATGTACATGCTCTCTTTTATCTGTGCTGAAAAAATGATCAAATTTGACGTAAAAATAGGACAGATATGATAAATTTTCTAGGGTGACTCATTTTTATTCCATTCAGAAACACCCATACTTTATGGCCAATAATCATGAAATTGGACCAGACAAAAATCCACCCAAATATTTGATAAAACATAACTTCTGTTGTACACTACCAATTGAAATGAAACAAACAGTATCTGGAAGTTCAATTCATGGGCTATAAAATGCAACCTTTACATACTTTCTGACTATCCGTTAAACCCAAGAAAATTACACGCAAAGGTAAAATTAAGGTTTTTTTCTAGGACATTCTGTAGTATTTTTGATATGCATGTTACCCATGTTCCTTTGTAGGATTATGACAGTGATGTAGTAGATCTTCTTATGGTGCAAGATCAGGTACTTTGTAGTTTGCTGTGATACCGTGTTAAAGGGCCCTGTCCAACCTTCGTTTTCAGAAATGTTTTTTACACTGTAACTCAGCAACGGATAATTAAGTTTGCTGTGATATGGTGTTAGAAACCCAGAAGGTGTGTTTATTTGTGTGGGGTTTGTGGTGTTTGTGTGTGTGTTATCATTAATAGGGTACAATATCGATTGCAGTGATGGGCTCAAAAATACCAATGATGAAAATTAGCTAAATAACCAAGATAAAGTGTCTTTTTACACATCGAACCTTCAACATAAATATACTTAAAGATAATGAGAAATGTAATAATGACTTTATCGATCTAATGTACTCATTTTCTCTTCATCCACTTATACTAAGACCTACACGAGTTACAGAAAAGTCTGAGTCTTTAATAGACAATATTTTTACGAACGATTCCATCA
>JXSR01S019213.1:51377-63225 GCA_000969725.1 Ophiothrix spiculata | reverse complement strand
TTTGCTAGTAACTAAATACAGTATCAAACAAAAGGTTTTGATACCACGCTGTAATGATGCATCGACCCATTTAGATGGCGCATTGACACATACAGATGACTCATCATTTTGACGACACATTTGACGACGCATCGACGATTTTGACGACGCATCGACGCATTTTGATGACGCATCGACGCATTTCGATGACGCATCAACGCATTTGACGACACAGCGATGCATTTGACGACGCATCGACGCATTTTGACGACGCATCGACGCATTTTGACGACGCATCGACGCATTTGACGACACAGCGACGCATTTGACGACTCATCGACGCATTTTGACGACGCATCGACGCATTTTGACGACGCATCGACGCATTTGACGACGCATCGACGCATTTTGATGACGCATCGACGCATTTGACGACGCATCGACGCATATTACCGTTGCTCTTTTCATTAGCCTACATTTCTTTTTAGGCTTATTATATACCGGTACATATACTTCAAAAACTTCCAAGTGTAACTAAAGTAGCCTTTTGCATTGTTTTTAATTTTGTTGTTGTTGTTGTAGGATGTATGTATAGTATAATGTTTGAACTAGTTAGATTACTTCCCCCCCCCTCATTATACAATTCCAAACAAAATAGTGGAATAAAACTAAAATACAGGGTACAAAATCAATAACCCTATAAATCAATACTTGCACAATCAAAAGAAACATAGCACAGGATGACTCATGCGAGGAATCCCAAACAAAAACATACCAGCCCAGACACGCTCATCTACCACCTAAAACCACCCCACAATATTGGGTTATTCCATTAGATGTGGGGGTGGTTAAAATAAAATGATTAAAAACAAATATTAAAAACCTATTAAATCCTTAACAAATCACCAAAATTGTGCTAACAAATTATTCTATTGTTTTACCCCAATTTTACACCTCATTTGCATAATTATAACGTTATTTATTGATTTCAAGTAATGACTTTCAGCAACCACACCCCACAAAACCCACGGATCGTGCATACTACACTACTCAGAGAGTTCATTTTGATGATGTGGATGGAAGAAGGTTGGTGGAGGATGGAGGCAGGGAGAGATGGACTGGGTCAGATAAAGATGTCCAGGTTGTGCAAGCGTTGTTGAAGCCGTCGTCTAGTAGCGAGGATTTGGTTGAAGATAATAGTAGAGAAGTGGATGATGATGTGATGAGGAAGATGAGGGGTTTATTGAGGAAGAATTCCAAGAAGAAGGCTAAGAAGACTCGGCAATCCGGGTCTGATGTTGGCATGAGAGAGGATGCAACTGCAACTGATGTTAAAGAAGATGCCAAAGTCGGTTCTAAAACTAAATCTAGGCAAACGGACAGAGTTGGTGATGAAAGCTTATCAAAGCCTCGGCCCAGATCCAGTCAGAAGAAAATCAAGGGTGACAATGGAGATCAAAATCTAGCTAAAAGCAAGAAGAAGAAACGGCAGTTGCCTAAGGTGACTGCAGAACATCTAAGCACTGCGGTCGATTACAAGACGGAAGCGCAGAAAGCGAGAGAAAGACTAACCAGTCCATTAGTTATGAGAACATCATCACCTCTGACTACTTCACGGACATTGTCACCAAATGGGGAAGGTTATCCAGATGTCAGTGAAGGTGGTACGTCGGGAAGGCAGTTAGATAAACACGATAGAACAGGGTCACAAGGGTTAGCTCCAGAAATGGATGAATTTATGGAGGTTGAAGGGCGTAGCACCGATCAGCCTGATGGTAAACAGGGTAGACAGAAAAGACAGAAGAGAAAAGGAAGGAAGGAGGAGGAGGAAGAGGAGATGCAGGTAGCAGCAGGTTTGGAGAGTGACAGCGATAGCAGCTCTTTGAATGTGAGCTCTCTGGAGGATGAGGAGGTTGCTGTGTTGCAGACAGAAGTAGTTGGGTAAGTTGTCGTCCTCATTATAGCAAATTATTATATCAAATCTGGTCAACTGGACTTACTAGCTACAGTATCGCTCCTCATCCAAGGAGCATCAACAGGCAGTGTGATCTTCTGTCAGCTTGTTATCCGTGACGATGTAGAATAGTCACATGAGAGATGTAAAGGAATTTTCTTGATCGCTGGGTCGTATGTTATGGATCAACAAGCCGAAAGATGATCACACGGCCTGATGATGCTCCTTAGATGAGGAGCAATACTGTAGCTATCAAAAACGTAAGTCCAGTCGACCAGATTTAATATAATAATTTGCTATTTGAAACAACGTTAACCTGGATGATTGAAAACAGTCATAGATATATTGTCCTCCTTATGTTATTGTGATATGATATTCCATTTGAATTTTTAACGCAAAGTGGTGTTGATGCACGTTGGTAGTTGTTCTTTTTGGTGTTGCAAGTTTTGTCATTTTGTCGCCCATCTTGTTCAGATTCTATATCAACTGCTCTGATGCTAAGTTGGTAGGAGTTGATGGATTCAGGCTAGTGTTTCTACCATTACAACTGCCAATACATTTATCACATCCTGCGTTTTCTACCGTACTCGCTTTTACCTTTTCCTATAAATAGCTGCCTTTTTTCTGTTCCACAATTACGAATGGTGATGTCCAAGCCAAGCTTTATCTTAAGTGGGCACCGGGCGATTTTAACCCTATAATTCCTGACTTTTTGCTATCCTACCCTCTCTAAAATTGTAATGGACAATTAAATTCCACTTATTTTTGGCTCAATTATGCTAAATAAGATCTCACACCAATTCTAGCCAAAAGTGTTGTCACTCACACAGGGTAGGTTTTGCTGAATATTCCGCTCGTCTGTTGTCTTTTCAGTTTTGTCTGCTTGATATATTCTGCTTCAGTGATTGCTGCCCCATCATGGCAAAAGTCCTATTGTTGTCTCTCTTTTTGTTTCTTATTTAAAGAAATTGAAAGATAGAAATTAAGGCTACAACTACATATACAAATTCAAAGTAGTCCCTTAAAGGAGCCTAGTGCAATTATTTCAACTTTTTTCAAACTCTTCAGGAAGTACTTTACATAATACCAAATATAAGAAAATGTGTAATAGAAAATTACTCGTTAAATAAAAGTTTTCAAACTGATTCAACCTGTTTAGTGGTGGTTATCTTTCATATTAAATTGAAAAATAAATTTAAAAAAATATGAAATCCCAAAATTACATTATATGACTCTGCAACTTACGTACTCTGATAAGAACCTTTTCATTCTGGGTGGGACCAAATTGCACCGTGCATGAATATAAAACCAATCAAATTGATCATCAAGTCATTCAGCAACAAAACTGTCAAATCACGTGAGCTCACAAGTATCGCGTGAGTTGTGTGTGAACTTTAACCTGGGTGCACAAGAGGCATAAAAGTGAAAAGGTTTTCTTCAGGCGACTATAATGAAACTTTTTGAAAGTATACATTTCCATATGCTTACAGATTCAGCTTCTTAGAACTTAGTATTATGTATGAGAGTATTTGATACTAGAGGGCAGCAAACATGTTTTTAAGTTGCTGTCATAAATGGCGTTTGACTCGAGTGTTACTTGTAGGTAACGTATAATAAGGCGTTGGAGCACAATTAGGCCACAACTTTGTGCGGCAGCCACAACCTGGCCACAGCCTTAATTTTCCAAGATGGCGACCGTAGGCTTGATAGACCACTTTCGTATGTCCCATAATGCAGCTTGAAAGTACCGCAAATATGGGAACTTTTGTGCAATCGACCATATTTTATGTTGTGCGCATATGACGTTGTGCGCACAATGTATTAATATGGTCGATTGCGCAAAAGTTCCCGGATATACGGTACTTTCAGCGTGAATAGGAAAATAGTCAAATATGCTCCTCTAAATAACTTCAAAGGATCTAATGAATATTTTACAATAATCTTGAGGTGAACAATCAAACCTACAGTCGCCATTTTGGAAAATTAAGGCTGTGGCCAGGTTGTGGCTGGCCTCACAAAGTTGTGGCCTAATTGTGCTCCAACGCCTAAGTTTATCCTTACCCTGTGTACATGATGAAGGGATGTCTGTGCGGTCAAGGCATTCTAGACCTACATGTGATGTCTATTAATTGTCACTTGAAAAGTTTTTTGATACAAAAATAATGTGCAAGTTATACATGTTTTGTTCCATTTCCGGTGCTACACCTTCATGCCGACTTTTGACAGATTGAGGGTCAAGGTGTGGATAAAGAGCTAAGCATGTATTCAAATTGAAATTCAACCCTTCAAGTAGCTAAAGAAGTTATCACTTCTAATACCCTGGTCACATAACCTTGCGGCAAGGTTACGATGTTTTATGGTGTCAATTCAGCAGACGACGATCGGACACCAGCAAGTGTCCGTGAGCCATAGAGACGCCGGAAGCATGCCATGAGAATTTAATTCCGAGTTAAAAACTTGCGGTTTATATACGATGTCTTCAGTTATGGTGTCATACCGGCGTTGCGGCTTATGTGACCAAGGTGTAAATGACATTAATATTGCATGGATTGGTGGTGCACAAATGTCTATTCATCATGAAGTCATTGTTGATGCACAAATGTCTGTTCATCATGAAGTCATTGTTGGTGATAAGTGCTGCTTTACGTCCTCAAAATATGTTGGTGCTATATGTCCTATTAACAATGAATATATATTCCAATACTAATTCTAGCAGTGCTGGTGATGGGGCAGCTAAACAAGGCTTGTCTTTGCAATCGTCCCCTACTGATGTACGCAAGATGGTCAGAGAGGAATTCAGGAAAATCATGGGGGTAAGTCTGTAGGGTTGGTAATATGTCACAGGTGAGGTCTACTTAATAGGAATGGAGAGTTTTCATGGGATATCTAGAAGACATTCAAGCAGTCAAGTAAGCTCAAACGGTAAGGCGTTCGCTTGCGATGCGGAAGGTCCCGAGTTTGAACCCCGCTGGTGCTAAAAAGTTGAGTGTACTTGAAATTCCCTTAGACAAGGCACTAACTGCTAGTTGTCTTGTGGAAACCTGTACAAACATCGGGCAGCGATGGTGTGTATGTGGGCTGATCAAGTTTCAGCGCCCCTAGATGTTGCCGCAGAATCTGAAATGATAATTTGTGTGGAATGGAGCTTACTGGGGCCAAAGTTGTCAGCGAACACCTGTAAAGTGCCAGAGGCCGAGTGGAAATACATATCTGGGAGGAATAGCGCACTATAAATCCCAAGTATTTATTTATTTTATTTTACGACATGGTCGGTAAGGGAGGCAAATGGTACAGCAGCACTCTCCTTGTCTTACACTAAGGAGTCCCAAGGTCCCCAATCCAGGGGCTGCGTGCTGATTTCCAATCTTCCACAGGTTTTTGCCCACTGATGTACATATATTATGGTTGGGCAATAATTCTTTGGTTAAGGTGGCACATTTTGATGGTTAAAGATGAATTAAAACATAATAAAAAGGGGGTTTGTCAGCAGGACTGCTAACCAAGTCATGGAAACCACTGCATGAAAACCATACACTTCTGCATTAGAAATAAGACACTAGGAGTTGATATTTGAAAGCTTATAAAACAAAATGGAGACATAAAAAATGATAAACCTTTCAGGGCTTGTAAAATTGTTCAAAGCGAGGCAGCAAACTTTTTTTAAATACATTTTGTGAAAAATTGCAAATGCACAGTAGTACTCCACACATATATGATTACTCTTTAACAATATTGTCATGTAAATGCAGTAAGGATTTTTCTCAACTAAATTGTCACTCATGGAAGGTGATTTATATCTGACTTTTTTCAGATGCATGTGAGACTCTTTGATTTTTTGCAATACAAATCTTCATATCTGTCCTAATGCAATCCACAATTGATAGACAGAGTCAGAAACCCAGGCACAAATTTCACATGGAATAAAATGTACACACTCCCACTTTCTTGAGTTAGTCAAGATACATACATTAGCGTCCAAGTTGGATCCGATAGATATCAGATATAGCAATAACTTGGTTCCAGGCAAAACAATAGAATGACAGCAAGCACCTATTTTCCCTTTTAAATTTCTTGATAAATACATTGCTGTGTTAATTGTATACCTTTCGACCTGAGGCAATACTTATCTTTTTGATATATTTTCTTTAAATTTCAGAAAAGCATCTTCGAGATGCTAAAGTCAACTACCACGCCTAAAGACAACAAAACCAAAGAACAACCCACCCTGACCACTGACCCCCAAACTAAATCCAGAGACAATCCCCAAATTGACCCCATGACCCCTGACATTGACCCCAGGTCACTCTTGCACCCACAAGCACAAAGTGGACAATCACATGGACTACGCACAGGACCGCAAGCACCTCAAGGTTTTTTACAAACTTGGCATGGGGAGGAGTCTATGCTGCACAGAGGAGCCAAGTCTGTGTCACAGGACAAGAATGATAAACGTGCAATAAGCAACAAGATTGTGAAAGAGACTAGTGATAAGACAATGACACCCATCCAGGATAGGAATTCAGTACTAGACAATCTTGTAGAAACTCAGGACAAAACTCGTAACAGCCGCAGTGCCAATATGCCAACTGACACATCAGGGAATAACTCACCTTTGACCTTACAAGATTTAGATACAAACCAAACAAGTGCTCCAAGACAAAGAGGGATTTCCAATAATATGTATCAAAATGGATCCCAGAATATATTGCCAAATAATGTAGAAATGAATAGAAACAATAATGCCAATTTTGATATACAAAACGTGCCTCAAAATGAACATCAAATTGATGAATATGACACGATACCGACAAGAGATTCAGATGAATTTGTACAAAGCAACTCATCCAGTTCGCACCATGAGGGCGCTGGTGCACCGAACACCAATCAGAGAGACCAGAGACAAGACCCGCCACCTGGTTACCATAATACATACTCATTTGCTCATCCACAAATGCCACCTTTGTTAAGACTCAATGTTAATGGACCCTATCGCCCTCCTCACGATGGGTCCTATCGCCCTCCACCTCCACATGATGGACCCTATCGCCCTCCTCCGCCTCCACATGCACCACATGGATTTCCACCATTTAATCCAAGAGAAGTATGGGATGGGAGAGATGTGCACCAACAAGCTAGTAATCACCGGCATAATGAGTTTCCATATGACAGGCAGCTTGATGATCATGCACCTTACAGACATGGTGGACAATATCAAGACCATCCTGTCCATGAACAAGGACAACAAAGTAGTAGCCACTTTTTACCCAGAATTCCTCTCCTCACCCTAGATAATCGTGGTCCATTATATCAACCTCCATCAACAGGACCAGGTTCTCAAATTCACATACCAGCACATTCAGCTGAACCTCCACCTAGTGCAGCTTCCTTAGGACCTCGACCTCTAGGTCACATGCCTCTGTTGACCCTTGACCCCAGGCCTTCATATCATCAGCAGTATGACATGCATAGACCATATGTGTCCCCTGCTTCAGAGACAAATTCAAAACCAGTATACCACCCCAATTATCTATCATCAAGTCTTGCACATGCTCCGCCACTAGAAGCGCCCTCAATCGCCAGAGCACCGCCGCCATATCCTATGCCGTTGTTATGTTTAGACGATCCTCCTCAGCCGTATCTGTTCAAAAGCAGCCGAGGTGGTGTTGGATCCATTCAGTTGGTTCCGCCAGAGGAAATCATTGCGTTCGAGGAGCAGAAGTACAAGGAGAAGGTGGAGAAGCTACGGAAGCAACAGGAGAATGCGGAAGAGCTGGCGGAAGGACAGATTGATGGAAGTCATCTGCCATTGCTGCATCTGGATGAGGAAGAGGATGAGCTGGAAGTTGTTTCAAGGTATTTAAGGGGCGGCTTCAAAACTCAACCGGTGGTTGTCTGCCGGTTCTGGGCGGTTAGCTATTGTTTATACCGGTTGAACCGCCCAGAACTGGCAGGCAAGCGCCGGTTGAGTTTTGAAGCTGCCCCTTATATTATGTTTATAAAAAGGGTTCTAGCAAAAGTAGTGCAAAATACTTACTCCGAAGTTTGGAATATTGCAAAATTATTGCATTATTAATAAAATATGAACCCCCCTATTTTCCAAGCACTTTTTCAGCATTTTCAAGCTTTTACTTAATAAAAGTATGTTTACTGAGTGATAAATTTGTTCCCCCTGTTTGTTCTCGTGCAATACGAAAAATGTAAATAGTTTTGGTTCGTTATCACACTTGGCTTCATATGATACAAACCCAAATAAATAATATTTT
Organism: Ophiothrix spiculata; assembly: GCA_000969725.1. Lineage (NCBI taxonomy): Eukaryota > Metazoa > Echinodermata > Ophiuroidea > Amphilepidida > Ophiotrichidae > Ophiothrix > Ophiothrix spiculata. Next base: position 55,029 of record JXSR01S019213.1, on the reverse strand, counting down.
GTCCTATTGCTTGATAAACGGGAAATAACTAATAGAACTGCATAAGTACCCACCTTCCCCAAACTCAGATACTTTAATCTATCACCATCACCCACACGGACACATGGATTATCTATACTATTGTGTTTGGTGTTCAGTACCACTTGTGCACCAAAACAAATTAACTGGTACACGGGAAAAATAGTGCATCTCTTCATAAAGGTATAATAAAAGTAAACAGTTCAGGTTAGGCCAAGAAAAAAAAGGTTTGTCTCAGAAATTGTTTGCAAAAAAGCTATGCAATATGCGATTTTTTATTTTTTTAACGCTCTAAAAGTTTGATCGCCCAACTTACGTGTGTGAAGTGCCAAGTTTCTAAGTACGATCCTGCCAGTTTTTACTATGGAAAGTCTTGACAGTTGAAATAAAACATAAAATTCAAGGTAAAATTGCAACAGCAAATGACAGCAACCTGGACTGTGGTCGATCGCTGGATAATTTCTCTCAATAAAAAAAAAGAGAGAAAGACCAGCGCGTAGCTCTACATGCTAAATTCATTTTCACATAGCAATACGTGCAGGTTTCTGAGGCAAACCTTTTTTTGGGCCTTAGAATCTACAAATTAAACTAATCACAAAAACTACATATAAATCTACAAAGTAGTAAACAAATAGCAACCTTACCTTCAGCAAACATATTTTGAAAGTAAAACATTCTAGAAACATTTATCTCTCACTAAAAATGCTTTAATTTAAGAATTCAATTATACACATTTTCAAATATTTGAAATTTCAGACAAAGAAGGAATGCAGATATAGTCAAACCAACTACTGATATACACTCAGGGAAACAACCGTCAATCCGAAAAGCCTCCTCTTCAAGGACAAAGTCCAGGAGGAGACCTAAACCTGCGGAATCAACCACTTCTGCCACCACCACTACTGAGGAGGATTTATCTGAAAGAGATGCTATGACAGCTGACAGAGGGAGGAAGAAGAAAAGGGAAAAGAGAAAGCCTAAAATAGAAAAACCTGTGATAGATGAACAGAGGGAGAAGCAACTTACAAAGGAAGAGCAGCAGGTATAATAATTTGATTTTTCACTTCATTCAAATTTATTGAAATATAGAGGTGGGATGAGAGGGTTAGGGTTCAACTTCTTTTTTTTTCATTAGAAGTATACAACCCCAGTTTCTGTACCAAGGGATTTGTTATTTGGAATTAATTCTGAAAGGGGGTCTAGAGATCTGAAATGGCTCATTTATAATTTTTACATGGGGGTCAATGTAAGCTATATCAAAAAATCACTGAAAGTTTGCTTTGATTGGGTTCTTGGAAATTGAACATTGAACATTAAAAAAAAGACTTGAAAGCTAATAAAATGCTTGAAATGGGATCAAACAGCAGGTCTGGTCTGCCCCACAAAAGTAAAAACGCAGTATATCTGCAATACATATACTGCATTTTTACTTTGTTGGGGAGTGGTGTGAAATTGGATCTTGAGGGCCTGGGGCCGTATTCATAAAGCACACTTAGCTTAAGGGCAACTCTTGCACTTCATTCTTAAGAGTTCCCCTTAACTAAGGGAAACACTTAAGTGCATAAAATTCATGCACTTAAGTCATTTATGAATTTAATACACTTAAGTGTTTCCCTTAGTAAAGGGGAACTCTTAAGAATTAAGTGCAAGAGTTGCCCTTAGGCTAAGTGTGCTTTATGAATACGGCCCCTGTATTCCCATTACATCTTTCTATAGTGTGTCCCAGAAAATAAAAAACTTGCAAAAGTTGCATATAAAGTCCCTTGCTTTACTGAGAAAATATGGAAAGGTGTCATTCTGTAGTTCATGAAATCAAAAGTAAGATACCATTTTGTTTCATTTCAATTGGTATTCTAGAACAAAAGGTTTTCTTTATTTAAAGCAGGGATGTTTCTTAATAGAAGAAAAATTGGTCATGTTCGTAACAATAATCAATAGTGCTTCATTCAAAAAGATTTCCTTAAATCATGAAATCAGAGCAGAAATTACATCCAAATATTTGATTAGGCAAAAAAAAAAAGTTTGTCTCAAAGCTGATGCGCACATTTGTAAAATCGGGCGATTTTGAAAAAAAGTAATGCAGAGATTTTTTTATTTCAAGATTTATTTTAAATATTTCCCAAAAAAATCGGAGAAAATTTGATTTTTTTCTCACCCAAAACGAATTCATATTTCAACTTCGATACGTCCAAAATCTTGCGGCAAGCTTTTATGAGAAAGATTGCAACTGCAGCTCGTCATCTATTCGTCCTTTGCAGAAATTGTGTTCTTGTGTCGACATTGAGTGTGCGTTACTACAACTTTTACAACAGTATACTTTAACAGGCTCGCTTGTTTTTATCATAGACTCTGTGTTGTATTTATTGTGTATTTTGTGAAGGACAACCCTCCTGCTTGTTCTTGATTTGCTTGCGTGATCTCGTGACAGTCATGGAGGAGAAAGTAATTTTAAAGATTCAGCTTCTTTGCGGAATTTTTAGAAAATGGTTTCTGCATGAATCGTTGAACAACTGGCTTAGGTATAGTCAATGATGCGGATGGTGCAGAATTTGATGCATTGCATGCGATTCTTAAGACAAAGTTTGGAATCTTGAAAAAAAAACACATTTCGCATTACTTTTCAAATCACTCATCAGCTTTTTCTCCTTATAAAACAAATGGTTTCTTCAAGTTAATTTCATGGACTATAAATGACACCGTTACATATTTTCTAACTGTCCGGCTAAGCTAAGAAATTAACACGCATTGTTAGGTATTTTTGGGACACATTGTAGGTCTAGAGAAAATATTTTATGTATCCCATCATACATTGCTTCCTATGGGAACTTTTGAACAGGAAGTCATGAGAGTAATTTAGTGATGAAATATGCCTAAAATGCAAGATTACAACAATTAGCTATGATTTAGGGACATTTCACCAATCTATAACTACTTATATAATTTCCTACATAAACAATCCCATAGGAAGCAATGCATGATGGGATACACAACATTTTCTCTTCTGTAGGTCAGTCTCTTACCCTTACACGCCTTAAAGGAGCTTGGTCCATTTTTTTTCAAAATTTAGCTTTCTATGTCATATGAAAGACGACCGCTAAAGAAGTTTCAAATTTCAGGTGTATTGGTCAAACCATTTTGATTTTATTGGTAATTTTGTATTTCAAAGTTGCCTATACGTTACTGTATAAATTAATTGTGGTTACCATAATTGGACACATTTTCATATATATTTCCAAAACGGTACATGGTTGTGCCAGGAAATTCCACATGGGTTATGAGAAAAATATGACCAATATTTTGTTACCAAAATCTCAAAAAAGTTTGAAAAAAAGTTGGACCAATCAGACCAAATTGATCTATATTTTTCCCAGTTATAGGCTAAATGCTAAGCACAAATTTCTTGGACAATAGAAACAAAAATTCAAGATAGAGGTTGCATTTACAAATAATGGGGCTCTGCACTCTGGATTTTTGTTTACATTGTCCAATAATTTTTTACTTGGCATATAGTTATCAGTTCGGGAGAACGGCTCGATCCAGTAGCCTACTCGATGCAGTAGCCTACTTGATTGAGCCGCCTTGTACAGCTAGATTCAGGTGCTTCATTCAGTCGCGACGGACTTATAACATTATA
>JXSR01S019213.1:22777-49162 GCA_000969725.1 Ophiothrix spiculata | reverse complement strand
CGATGCGGCTGGATGAAGCCGCATTAGGCTACTGCATCGAGCAGGGCGGCTGAATCGAGTAGCCTACTGGATCGAGCCGTTCTCCCTAACTGGTTATCCATGGTGTTCAATGTTATTTTGATTTTCACTTTTCATTTTAGGTAAGCCAAGTTGATAAAGCAAAGCAATTGACTGAAGTTGATAAAGAAGAGGGATGGAGAAACCAGACATTGCCATCATCACCAGTGGGTGATTTCATTGAGGACCATGAAGATGACAAAGGTTACGTTATAAAGCCAGGTAAAAGAAATAATTGAATATCGGAATGCAACAGTGACTCAAGTCATCTTGAGTAGTTTTTAAGAGAAGTGAATCATAGTGTGTCTGATGCTTTAAGTAAAAACAAATTCATAGTGTGTCTGATGCTTAAGTTATGTCAATTTGGCTCATAGAGTAGGTTAATGAATCCAATTGCAATATGGAGCATGTTTTTTCTATAATATTTGTGCTTGCAAGGCTTTACAGGGGGTCATTTAAGACAGTGGACTTGGATCATTGTTGTATTTGTACATGCTTTATGTATTAACTTTCAGGTGCAAAAGGGGTTGGATCCATCCGGACCCAATATTTTATGCAGTAATGTATTTGTACTTAATGTTCTGCTTGTCCAAGCCAAATTCCATTAAAGAAATTTAATCGTAAAACAGCATTTTCACATATTTGCTGCGGAAATTTTCCTTTAATCGTTTTACCATCGTCATTTTGAAATTAGACTACTGATTTTTAATTTGTGCATGTTTCCCAAGTCATGTAGACAAAACTTACACCTATCACAAATTAGCTCTCAATTAAAAAAAAAATGAACTTGGGTCAGTGGTCCACAAGGCCGTAATTTGCAAGGCAACATAACTAAAAGGTTCAGGACCTGGTAATACTTTCAAGATAAAAAAGGTTAAAGGTAAAGGGGACAACCTGTGTTGCACAGGTCGGAGTGCCCTTCTCTCTTTCGAAGCAATTGGGCCAGACTCCACAATTTGAGATATTTGTGGTTAGGGGTTCGCTGCACCTCCTTCCTTGCGAGTTTGTTACCTTCCCAGCATTGAAGGAAGCCGGTACCCACTTGACACCTGGATAAAGAGGAGCACATGAGGGTAAGTATCTTGCTCAAGGACACTACACCGCCGCCCACCAGATTTGAACCCATAACTCTCAATGCCCTGTGATTAACAGTCGAGGACTTTCCCGCTAGGCCACGCATGCTACCAAGATGAATGATATTTTATTTACATGATCATTCATCTGGAGAGACCCATTAGTTCTTGGAATCTTGTCCTCGGGATTGTTGAAATGTATGCAGATATGGCCTTGTGGCTGTCAGCCCTCGATGTATATCTCAATCAGTGAGTGAGGTGCTTGCTTCAACATGATTACCGATTCTCCCTTTTAAAATTTGTGATTCTTTTTCTTCCTTTGATGCAGGGACGTATGATGCAATGCTAGACCAACCCGACTCCCGCTCATCCCTACAAACAGCAGCTGATATTCATCTACCCCCATCCCTACAGCCCACTTCAGCAGAAGTGCACCTAAGTGTGGTCAGACAATTGCAGGAACCGTCCAAGCCTAGAGGCCGTGATGTAGCTAGTATGACGAAGCAGCAGAGAGATGTTTCTACCTCCATGGATACCAATGGGTTACCATTAGATACAGGTATGATACTACCAAAGACATTTTTAAAAGCAGATTCGCTGCTCCCTGCCATTCTCAGGCATGAGAATTTTCAGATAATTATCTGATTTCAGATATTTTGTCATTCAAAAATCATCCAAATTCAGATAATTTGTGGCTTGATTTAACCTTTTTAGTGTTTTTTTGGTTAAATTTTCACAAATTCAGATATTTTCATGAAAAACCATTCTCATGCCTGCATTCTGTTGTTACTCATAGGGCAGAGTTGTTTTACCTATGGATTTGACCGGAAGTTGGCCCTTTAGCTAGCGAAATTGTGTAAATTTGAACTTAGAGGTGTAGTTTCCGATCTTATTCTCATCCCCCAGTGCTCAACCGGAAGTAGTATATATTTTGATGCCAAAAAATAGCCCATATTTTTCTGATTATCAATCCAAAATTTCACCTTAAAATTCTTTATAGTTTTAAGATATACATGTAGCACAAAATGTAAAATTAATTGGTATACCTATTTTTCATTTCTTTTGTATTTACATAACAGCCTCATCCCCAGGGTTGCATACTTTCTTTTACCTCTCAGGAGAAAACAAGACACAAGCTACAGTTGAAACTTTGCAAGATGCATTTCAGAGGTCAAGGTCAATCAGTTAAAAGTAAATTATACACATCCTAAAATAGGAATATACACCGTAACACTTTTTTTTAAATATTGGAATCTGGGAAGAGAATTGCACAAAATTCTCTTCTCAGAATGGAATAGAGCCCTCTATGTTTTATGAAAAGTATATTTCCTAACATGTGACCATATTTTGAATTACTTTTGGTAACAACTGGTAAGCTGAAATAAAAAATTATCAATCTCAAGTCAAACCAAATTTTTCAAATATCAAAAGTTTCAGTCTGAGAAAACTCTCTATAGATATTTAACACAACAGAAATTATATAATATAATTAATTGTGATAGGTATTGCTTCCATATTTGAATTACTTAAATTTAACACCACAGAATTTATATACTTTAATTAATTCAATCTGGTATTTCTGTCATACCCAAATTTAACAGCACAGAATTTATATACTTCAATTAATTCAAATTGGTGTTTCTGTCATACCCAAATTTAACAGCACAGAATTTATATACTTCAATTAATTCAAATTGGTGTTTCTGTCATACCCAAATTTAACACCATAGAATTTGTATACTTTATTTAATACAGAATGGCTTTTCTGGCCCCTTTACACCTCATGCCTTAAACTAATGAGTAAGGAAAATAACGAGCTTGGGTAACGCCAGGCTCCATAGCTTTAGTCTATGACTTATTTTTCAGGGGGGACAGGTCGCCCCTGGTGTGACCCACCTACTTTGTGGGATGCCCATGGATGGTGATCTTCCCCTAGCAATCTAAGAAAAGTAGACTTCCAGTGAAAGCTGTGTGGTGTTGTGCATAAAGCAAAGTACACAAATAAAGTAGTTTCTCGTCCGAATTTATTGGGAAAAAAAAAAGGGAGGATGAGGTCATGTTTTTTTTATTTACTTTTTTTTTATTTACCCTGTAAATACAGGACATCACGTTTTTAAAGGATATTTAAGAGTTGAAATATGGAAAAATTCTACCAAATACGGAAGAGATACACATGTCTATATAGACTGCATAGAGGGAACATTTCAAGATCGATCAAGAAGTGAAGATTAAAAAATTATTCAGGATTTTCAGTGAAATTTTAAGGGGAAAAAAGACAATTTGTAAAACGGAAAAAGGATTTTTTTTTTTTTGTTTTAATGCGGCAGCCAAAACGCATGCTCGCTAGGATGAGAAACTATTGAGTTTTTTTACTTGGCCTAACATGGGACACAGAGTTTGGGTTGGTCAGCAATTATTTTTCCATTTTTTTTTTAAATAATCGTATAGCAGGTATTTGCACGGTGATGAATAGCACCAGTCCTCTATAAATCTTGAAGTATGCAACAAGCAATCAGACTCTGTTACAAGATCCATGGTGTATCCCTTGTATTCTACAACATTGTGAACTGGTGGTTTTGTATTGTGTAAGAGACTAGCAATGATTGATTAGGATTTATTAAAACCAAATCACTGCATATTAATATATTTGGTACATGAATCTTTCTGATTTTGGTATTATTTTTGGTTAATTTTATTGCTAGTATATGGACAAATCGTGAATATAAGTTCATTTGAATATTCAACTTGATTTGGTATGTTGTTATGGGGGGGGGGGGCACTCACATATGTGGGCAGGGTATATATGTCCGGCTGTCAAGCTCCCCCCGCTTTTCAGGCCGCAAGGCCGCTCACTAGATCCCCATTTTCAGCATGATTCAGTTATTTTGACCCCGTTTTTGAGAAAAATTACAAAATTTCCAGCTCAGGAGGCTATTTTCGGCCGAAATTTCAGTTCACTAGACCCCCAAAAATCACTTTTAAAGTCAATTTTTTACAGAAAATCAGTTCACCAGACCCCAATTTCGGCGTTTCGCGCCTAACATACCTACCACTTACAAAGTTGATTGCCCCACCCCGGGTTATGATTCAAAAAGTTTGGACTAATTTATTTCCCCGCATGGTTATATTGGTTTATGTGCGTTAATTGGGCAGGCTGCTTGTTGCATACTTCCAAGATTTATAGAGTATAGTATACTAGGTCGAGATGTGATCCCTCCCAAATGAATTAGTTATCTGATGATAATCTAAATCAATTGGTCTTATAATCATCATATCAATAGCACATTTGCCCCTCAAGCTTGAAGTTAATCTCTGCTTTCTGTGGCTCAAATTGTAAACATTGCTGATATGGAGAACCAAAGGTGTCATTTTTATTTTAGTCAAGCAATTCATGTTAATTCATTTCTGAAAGTGTAGTTCATAAAGTTCTCATATGTAGTTGCTTTTGTAACTACGGACCTATAAGTAAATTACTAAGACTGTAGGCCTATGTCAAATATAATAATTAGTTCCCAGTACTCTCTTGTGGTATCTGTAGGCGATAGGTGTGTTTCAAGGATTGGTTCACTTTCGAAAGGTACTCACTTTCTAAAGTGTACTCGTGGTTGAGTGACCGTTGAAACGCACTTGTAGGTAAACACTTTAGAAAGGAACGTACCTTAACTACAAGTTTTCAACCACACAAAAAATTTAATGGTTGACTCGCAGTTGACGACTTTACCTTCAAAAGTGAGAATTCATGGAAACAACTTGCAGTTTAGCGCGATCTTGGTTATCGAAAAATTGTCGATGATTGCTTTTTCTCTTATTTTTCAATTCTTTGTCATGATATTTGAAATTTTGCTACAGGAAGGTCAAATGTAGATTAAATTGAGACTCAAAAAATTTACATTTTTGGTCTTTAAAAAAGAGAAACACAAATATTTTTCATTTTCATCATATTTCTTCATTTTTTCTTTTTAACTCAGATTCCAGGTTTGGAGAATCTGCAGACCCTGTCTCTCAGTACACAACAGCGGCCACAGGAGTGAACAACACCGGACGCATCGTAGCGCCTGATATCTTCTTTGGGCTAAGGTTTGGAAACAAACCAGACACGCAGGTTCATGTTACTGATCAAGATCGACCAAATAAGGTAAGGGAGTGACTAAATAAGGGAAGGGAGTGCCTGATATCTTCTTTGGTCTTAGATTTGGAAGTAAACCAGACACTCAGGTTCATGTTACTTGAGTGACCCTGCCGGTCAATAGAATGACCACAGGAATAAACAACACCGGACGCATCGTAGCACCTGATATCTTCTTTGGTCTAAGATTTGGAAACAAACCACACACTTAGGTTCATGTAACTGATCAAGATCGACCAAATAAGGTAAGGGAGTGACCAAATAAGGGTTTGATCCTGTCCTGAATAGACTTACAGCTGTCAATATTTGTTGTCCCAGTTTGTTCATGCGATATAGAAAATATCTCTAGTTTAAGGTCACATATGACAATGTAATCTCTGCTCTAAATCAATAGGCTTAAAGGATCATGGTCCGATTGGTTCAACTTTTTTTCAAATTTTTTGAGATTTTGGTACCAAAATATTGCTCATATTTTTTTTCTCATAACCCATATGAAATTTCTCAGCTTAGTTATGTTCGGTTTTGAAAATATATGGGAAATTGTGTCTAATTATGGTAACAATAATTGATTTTACACAGTAACGAATAGGCAGTTCCAAAACAGAAAATCGGCCATAAAATGAACACGGTTTTACCGATTCAGCTGAAATTTGGAACATAAACCTCTTTAGTGGTCATCTTTCATATGATACTGAAAATTAAATTTTGAACAATCGGACCAAGCTCCTTTAACTCGCAAAAAATAGAGATTGGTCCCTTTGATTTTGCCTTAATTCCCCAATATTTATTTATTTTGTCTTTCCAGGATCATGGTAACAAGCCATCAGACAAAGGCCATGACTTTATCAGTGTTGTTGACATGGACTCAGAAGCCATTGGGGAGCTACTCCAGCAACCAGAACAGCCTGACATAGTCTCCAAACACAGACCTGAGAGAGACACAGAGGATGGTGTTGGACAGGGAGCTGTAGACTCCAACGCAGGTCCTGAGCCATCCGTTGCTGAGTTGCATTATAATTCTTTGTTCCATAGAGATGCTCACCCTAGGGGTAAGTTTCCCAGGTGTAGCAGCATTAAGGGGTGTAAGCACGTTACTCAATTTTATGTTTTTGCAAGTTTATTTTGTACCATAACTTTTTAACAAAGTGCTTAACCCTATTTCTCTCGCACCTAAATAACACAATATGTTTACTGTTGATGGCAAGTACTTGACTATGTGTTTTTAATTTCATAATTATGGTATAGGTCAGTAAGTGGAATTTCATTGGATAGCTTGGACTTAAAGGTTTTCAAAATGCAAAGGCTTTATTCATTATGCTAATTATATGCAAATTAGGTCATGAATAATTACTGAGGCTTTGGATAAAAACATTAGATAAACATTTTGAATGTAATGTTTTGAGTACTATAGTATGCAATCAGAGCAAAGTACAAAAATAACTGGTATCAGAGGAGGTTTTCAGAATATCCCACAATGCATTATTCTGATACACTTAGATGTAATAGGCAATAATGGTTTTCTGGACAAGGGGCTGTTAGAAATTTGAGAATTCCATTGAATAGTACTCATTCATATCTTTCCAGCGATGTGTTTCTTTTCAAAACAGCCCAGTGTTTACCCACATTGCTGACACTTTAAAAACATCAGAAAACTGTACAAAAGTATAGGAGTTGAATTGGATTTGCATGTACATTGTACAATTTTGCATTGCATCGTGGGATATTGTGAAACCCTCTTCTGGTATGCAATAACTTTGAATTTTCATGTTCTTTTTAGACAACTACTGTGACTGTCTACGTAAATCAGAACAAATTATCCAACTAGATTATTTTTTTAAAGATTTTGTAAACATTTTAATGTAATTTTTGGAGCTAAAATCTGGCCTTAAAATGGCCCAACATGGCTGACTTAATGACCATTTACAACACAAAATCATGTCTTTAAGATATAGAGATTTAGTAAAAAGGGTCATTCTGCATACAGGAGTCATAAACTGCACCTAGTTAAAGCAAAAAAGTGAATTTTTGACCTTATTTGGCATTAAAATCAAAAAATTGGCCAAAATCCTAAAAAGTAAAAATGACGCAACATCCGAGTGGGTGTTTTAAATTAAAATTCCCATTCAAAGCTCATTCTTTTAAAAAATGTTATTTTTAGCTTGTCTCGAAGCCCAAATGACCAAAACATTTGGATGTAACTTTGCAATCGAGCATCAAATAACCAAAAGCAAGATGTCATTTTAAAGCCTAAAATATTATCTTTCAGATGAGACCAAAAATCAGTTTTCATTTTGGAACCCGATGTATTTTTGATGCCAAATAATAGCCCATATTTTTCTGATTATCAATTTCACCTCAAAATTCGTTATAGTTTTAAGATATAGCACAAAATGTAAAATTGATTGGTATACCTATTTTTCATTTCTTTTGTATTTACCGATTGCAAAGTTACATCCAAATTGGTAAAAGGCATCAGGCTTATTCAGAAAACTATAGTTCTGAGAAAATCAAGATTAAAGTTTCTGTACTGGTAAAATTTGAAGAACATTTTTATCTCGGTTAAATTCTACAACTCCTGACCAATTTGATTGTTTTTATTTATGAACAGGTTTGTCTCCGTTAAGTGCACAGCATGAGGCAGAGGAGCTGGAAGGTGGACCAGATGCAGTCACAGAAAAAGTCCTGCACACAAAACCCAGGTATGGAGTTTTAAAAAAGAGGAAATGAAAGTTGACGGTTTTGCAGCCTGAAATCAAAACATGATATGTACGACTATCACTGTCTTATCAACAGCAAATGGTGCATGTAAGCTTAACACCAGTCAGGAGAAAGGCTCAATCCAGCAGGCTACTGAATCGAGCAGCGCAGCTCAGTCCAAGTTGTGCTTTACGCACTCTATCTCTAACTACTAGGCTTGATCCGGAAATGGGGGCAAAAGTCACTCAAGATCTGAAACCCTACAGCTAGTTTGACAATTTATTCAAAGGGCCATCCACCGAAAATCATATGGCTTTGAATGCGTTTATCTTAGTTTAACCAGTCATTCCAACTGGTAACCCCCCACCCCCGAGCCATGGATTTATATGCAAATTGTATAGCTAATCATCCATTTTCACATTAAAAAAAGGTCTGTATTTTTAGGATTCTGACACTGAGCTACCCCTTATTTGACTGAAATCCTACACTGAATGCCCCTTGCTGCTCAGGTTGTCCGTCACTTTTGAATTTGAGTGAAATTTGTTAAGGTGCCATTTAATTCTTATAATGTGGTCTTTGCAAAGTGTAAAGTATATGTAGTAAAAGTGACAAGAGATGGCTTTTACAGCCTGTTTGTGGTGCACAGTCACATATCTGATATACAAAGTAAAAACCCAGTATGTGCAATATCTTGCATACTAGATACTTCTTTTAAACATGTAATTTCATGTCAATCCACTCCCATGCCAAAACATTTGATACAGTAGATACTGCCTTAAGTTATGAAAGATAATCATTTGTCTGCATATAAGGAAGTAGCTTGCATTGTGTCTGCAATGCACATACTGCAAATTGTGATGACTCACCCCGAAAAGGGGAACTTTGCGACAGATCACTTTTCAAGATACCACGTGTATCAAAAAAATTGTGCACGGATTAAAACTGATTTTGACCTTGATAAAAGCACCAAATCATAATTTTCTTGTTATTGTAGTAAAGCAGATTAAATAAGCTTTCAAATGCAAAAAAAAATTATAGAAAATCGGATGAAAAAAAAAGATATGACCAATTTTGTGAGTACTTTTAGCTTTTATCATAATGCCATAACCCGTAATTGTGATATGTAATATCTTGCTTAACTGTGTTAATCCCATTGGAATGGAAGAAAAAGAGACGTACTTACAAAATTGGTCATATCTTCTTTATTTTTCTTCCGATTTCCGTCATTTTTTCTGCATTTGAAAGCTTATAAAATTTGCTTTACTACTACAACATGAAAATTATGATTTGGTGCTTTTATTAAGGTCAAAATCAGTTTTAATCCGTGCACAATGTTTTTTGATACACGTGGTACAGGTGAAAATAGGTAGCAAAAAGTAAAGAAAATAATAACAATTTCCAGCGGATTTTCTGTTGTAAAATTTGATCGCCTTGATCAATTTTGACAAACAAGGTGTCATTTTATAGCTTAGAAAATACTGTAACAGATGCAATGATAAACTCAAAATTGATATCATCTGCAAAGTTCCCCCTTTCGGCGTGAGTCATCACAATTATGATGCTTAACCTAATCATACTTCATTTCATCTCTGTTACGCAGTGTGAAAACCATTCGTAATCGTAGCCAGTCAGCACGGGACCAGTCCAAACAGCGGGTATACCAACGCCTGGCGGAGATGGCTGAGCAACTAGATGCAATAGACGAGGTATCTAAACACATGGAAGACGACTTTAAGAATACCAAACTGGTGAGTTTTTTTATGCAAGAATGGTAGGCAAGATGTTTAGATGAGGTCACTAGTTTTCCACGATATGGAAAAACGTTAAAAACGTTATAAAAGCGTTATAATCTAATTCATACATGACAATGATAACATTTAAAATTTAAAATTTCAAAGAAATATAACTAGTTTCTTTTCATATTTTTCATTTTTTTTAAATTTCTAAACACTGGAGAAAGTACAACCATCCATCATTGTTTATTAATTTTTTACCTATCCTCAAAACTGAAACTTTCCTTACGTGCTGAAGTATACTATTTATTCATGGAATTGTATCACTGAGATACGCAAATACAAACAACTAGATGATATTAACGAATGCGCGTAAGTTGACCACTGATCAATTAAATTGGCTGTTACGTATTTGGGGGATGACTGCTTCTTCTGTGGCTGTTGGTGTACTATATCACACAAGTGCATTAATGCCAATTGAACTAATTATGCATCAATTGATAATTGATGGGTAAAGAACAGATGAATCACCAGGGTTTATTGTTAGGAGGGGTAACTGGCATATGAACCCCAAAAGTTACTACCAAATTTTTTTGATGTAGCTTTTGAAAACTAACAAGCAAAAGAAAAAGTCTCACAATCTCATTTTTCAACAAAATATGTATACAAATACCATTTTAATCATTTTTAAAAACATTTCTACCAGTTTTTTTCTGATCTCTCTTTTATTTAATTTTTTTGCATTTTCTTTATCCTTTAATTCCATTTCGTTTCTGTCTTACTTTATCTGGAAATCGTTCGGGGAGAGCCCTGCCCCCCACCCTGTGGTGATGCCACTGGTAGAGAATCATTGAAAATCAGATATTTGGTGAAAAACCCTATCTCTATTCACAAACTTGGCATTTTCATTTCAGATATTAAACACAGTGGAGCAACTCTCTGACACAATGACATCAACAGTAAATAGACAAAACGCAGCTTTGGAGACCCTAAGACCAGGTCCATCCGGACAACCAGCATCAAAACAACCAGCAGAAGAAAAAACAACTCTTCATAACAAGGTTTCTGATGAACGATGTGACAAAGATGAGGTAGAGAATGAGAAAGAGGAAGAGGTTACTACAGCAGACAAAAAGTTGCATGTGACGATTATAGACGACAAAGAGATGGAGGATATTCCTGAAAGAGGGTAGGAGTTTTATATTCCACCTCAGGCTTCCCTTGTGAAACAAAATGTGGCAAATATTTGACCCGTCATATGGTCCCAAAATGAAAATTGATTTTTTTGGTCCCACCTGAAAGATTATGCATGCTTTAAAATGGCACCTTGCTTTTGGTTATTGGATGTTGGATGGCAAAGTTGTAAGTACAACCCCTACCCTTGATATTTTGTTGTCCAATATTTTTTTATTTTGCACAATTTTTTTCAAAAGCCACAACAGCGTTAAACATATGACCTGCTGATTTGGTGCCTTCTGCTATTTCTTAAGATAACACAAATTATTTTAAAAGCCATAACATGAGTCGAACAAGCGACGCACACACTGCCTACTGATTTGGGAGACCTACACTGTTTCTTTAGACCTTAAATCAGTAGGCTGTGTGTTCGACCCTGTTATGGCTTTTGTGCGGTCTAGTGAAACTCTGTAGGACTAAAGTCAGTAGGCTGCATGTTTAATCACATTTATGGTTTCTGTTAAAGGAGATCCAATTCCTTCATTTATTCAAACTACATATTTAAGTTTTGTACCAAAATGTTGCTCATATTTACTTTTCATATTCCATGTGAAGTTTTACAGCTAAAGCATGTTCCATTTTGGGGATATATTAAATGTGGTATCTGTTTATGGTAGATATAAATAAATTCACACAGTGAAGTATAGACAACTGTGAAATACGAAATTGTCGTGAAATCAAAATGGTTGGTCAGATTGAAATTTAAAACTAAAGCCTCTGTAGGGATGATCCTTCACATGAGAATGAAATCTTAATTTTTAAAAATTGGACCATGTTTCTTTAACACATGGTGTTGTCTCTTTTGTGTTATTAGACCTAAAGATGACACTGGTGGAGAAGACATACTTGGGATAACAGGACTGAGTGGTGTTAGTGACATCATAGCTGAGGCACTAGCTGACGAGGATGCGAAAGACTTGGGCATATCGGAGGAAACAAGGCACAAGCTACAGGCAAAGTGAGTATAGAACAATAGGTGGAAGGGTCAAGATTTACACTGTATAACAGGTCTGAGTGGTGTTAGTGACATTGTAGCCGATGCACAAACTGATGACGATGCCAAAGACTTGGGCATATCGGAAGAAACCAGGCACAAACTGCAGGCAAAGTGAGAATGGCACAGTAGGTCTATGTGTCAAGATTTACTCTGTATAACAGAGCTGAGAGGTGTAAGTCACATTGTAGCTGAGGCTGAAGCTAACAAGGATGCGAATGATCTGGGCATATCGGAAGAAACCTGGTGCTGTGTGTGCATTTGGTTTACAGTTCATACTCACTTCTATAGTTTTTTCTCCAGGTACCCCAGTCTTACGCCTGCATCTAAACCTGTCCCTAGATTTGTCCATCTAAGTCTCCCCCATCCAGGTTATGGGAAGCTGCACAAGAGATAAATTTTATAACCACGATAGAATGTACTCTACAGAAGAACTTCTAAGTGATGTGAAATGGTTGTGTACCTGCAGTGAATCATGACTCTTTGTATCCTATTCAGTTAAAAGGCGCTTTAAAAATGCAATTATTATCATTTATTATTATTTTTATAATACCCTCACCCCATTAAAATTTTATTTTCATGCACCCCAGGAGAGCCAAGAAACAACAAGAGCCAGAACCAGAATTTGTCACGCTGGATCTCACCAACTTGAGCAGAGATCAACTGAGAGAGATCTTCACTCCCCGCTCGCTGCTCACCACCGACGATAACGAGGATGAAGAACTGATCCCGACTTTCGCAAAGAAACCATCGGAGCGTAGCGAGGCGCAGAGGAAGGAGTTGAGAGAGTGGATGGCTAAAAAGCAAGTGAAAAATATCGCAGAGTATAAAAAGAGACGGGAGGAGTTGGCAGAGAGGGAACCGCACCGGTATCAACCACCAAAGGACGGTCAAACACAGGTGATGAATTGTTATGGGAATGCAAGAAAGTTGTATATACAATGGCTGCATATGTGTGTACCGCCGCGGCAAAAGGGTCCAGTTGTCGGCTCGTACATGTTGCTCCTTGTAGCATATCTAATGTATGGTATTTGTATACATCAGATATGCTACAATGAGCAACATGTAGGAGTCGACAACTGGACCCTTTTGCCGCGGCGGTACACATGTTATATGTGACCGTCCATCCCAAACCAGCTGTAAATGCCGTCTTGTCATTTTCACTTTTATAATTAGTTGCAAAGACCATGCTTTAAGGATTAAAAAATGCCTTAATTGAACTTCACATGATTTCAAGAAGTCAAGTTATGGTCTGTCAAAGGTTGTCAGGGAGTAAAATGTATAACGATAAATGCGTTCAAAGATCAGTAAGCCCTATATTTTCTGTTGGTTGTCTTAAAAATATGCAGATATATTTCACATTTCCTATAATTTTCGTGAAATGAAACTTTGCTGGTATTTTGTAGTAAGCACAGGGATTGTGAATCTGTCAAAAAATCAATTTCGGCAAATTGTGACCTTGACATGTATTTTCACCTGCAGCGCAAAATGAAGTTTCTGGCACTTGCGGCTCGTATGGGCTGGACAGCTACATGTTACTTTTTAATTGTCACTGAAATGCAAAATTTGACTCCCATATTCCAGGGGCTCTTGAAATTGTTCTTCAGGTTACATCGTTATCTGATTAGACCTTTTCAAAACAGGACTTTCTGAGAATTCCCAATGCCGATTTTACACTTTCAGAAAAAGTGCCTCCGTAAAACAATAACCAGAATTTCACCCAGAAATTCATGTTAACATTAACTGATTATGTATGAATTCAAACTACAGAGGTACTTTTAGTGTGATACGCCATTTCAGCATTATCAGCCGATATCAAACAGAATTTTTACTCTTTCTGTCAGTAAGCTTATGGTGCCATCAGCCAAAAGTAGTTGAATTAGTGCGTATCATCATTATTTTATGGGGCTGGATATAATTAAATTTTGTTGACAAAATGTGCATGTTAATGAGCTTGTACGTGATTGATAGGATGAAAAAAGTATTGGCGGATGTATTGTTTTTGATTGGTGATGAACAACTTGAGCATGATTTGAATACCTTCAAAAGACGAAGCCTGTAATACTATTTTTGTTTGTTCACTTTTGGATACACTTGTTTGTCAATTTTTTCAGCTTGGAGCAACTCACAAAATCATCAAGAAAGCAGAACAAGCCCGAGATGGTAAACGTCGAACCAACGAGGAAGAACACTTCCAAGAACGAGCCAAAGCAGCAAGACAACTCATGTCCGAAATTGTCTCAGAAACTCCCAAATTGCCAACGGAACAAGAGTCGCACACCAGACCAGTCAAGACGTCTTCCAAATCTGACAAAACAGTATCTAAAACGATGTCTTCCAGAAAGCATAAAGCGCCACCTCGTGATGCGAGAAGAAACCGTCAGCAGCTGTCTACTGTTCCTAAAGGGACTTATTTATTTATTGATAGTGAGGCATATGCAGGTAGACCTCCCTCTAGTGGAAGTCATGCTTTTAATCATCATGACAGGCAGACTTTGAGGGAGTCTAGCATGAGGTCAGAGGTCAATCGTAGAGTACCGCCAATCCAGATTGATTATTCGTCGGACGAAGATCTTGGATTTCTCGATCGAATCTCTGAACAGACAGAAAGCAAGGAGAATGATAGGCCAGTGATGAATTACAAGCAGAAATCATATAAGGAGGTTGTAAGAGTTCAAAGGCCAGAGGTCACAAGGAAGAAAAGGTCATCGCCAAGGAAACCTAAGACGTATGGAGACATGTTGAAGGAATTGAAGCAGGAGACGAGTCGACCAGGTTCATCTAATACTCTCAAAGCCAAGCAGAGACTTTATGGTATGTATATCAGGATTCCAAGCCCATCAGGGAAATTATTTTACTTTTTTCCAGTCACAGAATTTGATAAAAATGCCTGAAAATCAGGGAAAAGTCAGAAAATCAGGGAAAAGTCAGGGAATTTTGACTCAACTCATTTTCATTGGTGTGTCAGGTCTCTCTACTACTAGGTTCATATGTGTTGTCGAAGGATTTGAAAATTTTCCATTTTTTCGTAAAATAATAATTATCATGGAATATTGAGACTTCATCAGTGAAAAATCAGGGAATTTTGTTTTCTTAAAATGCTTGGAACCATGTATATTCCTTGGCAGACTTATAAGTCTCAAAGCCCATATCTAACAAAATATAAATAAAAATTTCATTAAAGCCTGTCCCCCATACCCCTCCCCAGATGATTTTAAGGCAATTAAATTAAACTTTGGGTAAAAAGCTAGCTCCAAAAAACATCAACATGGTTGCATTTATTTTTGATCAATCAAAACAAACATTTTGAATTTTGATATAAGACAGGAATTGCCATTTCGTCCACACCCATTTCGTCTGTTGCAATTGTTCACTTCTTCTCTGCTATTGTTAACCCTTTGAACCCTGACCATTTTATGAATATGTGTACCGCTGTTTAAAATCACTATATAAGCCTTAAACTTTCATGAAAGTTCATCTGTGTTGGTATAAATCATGATTTCGATTTTAAACTTTAGATCCAAACACAATTATAATTACCTTCGGAATTTTCAGATGGAACACCATCTTTCATTAGCGAGTGGTGTTAGTCGATTGTATTAGGAATCGATCTTTTTGACCTTTGTCAAAGTTTGTGTCGGCCCCCGTCTTTATTGAGTGATGGCTGATGAAAGATGGAGTTCCATCTGAAAATTCCGAAGGTAAGTATAATTGTGTTTGGATCTAAAGTTTAAATCTAAATCAAGCCTTAAACTTGCTTTGATTTTGATGTCCCTTGCTTCATTTTTTAATTTTACAATAGCCTTAATTGTTTTAATAACCAGCATTCAAATAAGAATATTATATATGTCTATGCAACATATCAGATTTTTACGTTGTAGTCTATGGGCAACGCCATATTTGTTGAAAATTGCGATCAATTTCATAAAAATCTGTAAAATTATTCACTTCTCTTGAAAAAATAAAAGAAAAATGACCTAATTGTGATTTTGTTCCACTGTATTGCAGACAAAATATTTCATGATTTAAACAGAAAAGCTCAACTTAACCCTTTGAACCCGACAAGCTGGATGTGTACATGTACGTACACACGTGTTAGAAAAAGGATATGCCTATCTACAGGCTTAGGTAGTAAAAGTTACAAGTTCCAAAGGTTTTGTTATATATATCGGAAGACATCCGTCATTCTTGGATGATCAGTGGAACAAAATCACTGGGTCAAAGATTTTAGTTTGTGTTATCATAATTTTGTGTAATCCAACTGAATTCACATAAAAAGTCAATACTTGTGATAAACAACCATTTTGTGTTATCAGGGTTTTTGTGTTAACGAGGTTTCACTGTATTTTGAATCAAACAGGTAGCAGAAGAATTCCTGGTTCTCAGAAACGAAATGAAAGAAAGTCACCCAGAGTAGCTAAGCCTTATACGGAACGGTTAGCAGAGATGAAAGGGAACACACAAACTCTGAGCCGGTTAAAGGTCCGGTCAAAACCGAAACGACCGTCATTTGGTACAGGTATGTTAGCTCTGTGGGATTTCTTAATAAATTCTGGAGTTCAAGCTTGTTTCAGGAGCAAGAGAAAGAAGGCTCCCAGAGTAGTTAAGCCTAATACAAAATGGTTGAAAGAGATGAAAGGAATCACACAGACTCTGAGCCAGTTAAAGGTCTGGTTTAAACCAAAACGGCTGTCATTTGGTACTGTGATGTCAGCTCCATAACCTTCCTCCGAAGTAAGAGAAAGGCTCCCAGAATAGTTCAGACTCTAGCCTGAGCCAGTTAAAGGTCTGGTCGAAACGGAAACGGCCCTCATTTGGTACTGAAATGTCAGCTCCATGGGATTTCTGAATAAATTATGAAGTTTAATCTTGCTTCAGGAGCAAGAGAAATGCTCCCAAAGTAGTTAAGCCTATTATTGAAGTCATATAAATTTCCTACAAATCATTAAATTTTCAACGCAACAAATGTGTAGAGTAAACAAGCGTGTCACTTCACGCTGTATAAAAGACTTTCTTTTCATGTGATCGCCATGTCAAGCAATCAAGATACACGCTGTGCATTTTCATTACCGATGCATTCTACTCTCATTCTACGCACCCTGCACATTTGATTTGTAGGAAATTTAATGATTCCAATAATAATACAGAATGGTTAAGGTGCTGGAGCACAATTGGGCAACCCGGCCGCAGCTTTGATCTTCCAATATGGCCACCGTAGGCTTCATAATGCACGTCTAGTTAATTTCAAAACATAAAATGAATATTTTACAATAATTTTGAGGTATAAAATCAAGCCTATAGTGGCCATCATGGAAAATCAAAGCTGTGGCCATGCAGGTTGCGGCTGGCCACACAAAGTTGTGGCCCAATTGTGCTCCAACGCCTAAAAGAGATGTAAAGAATCACACACACTCTGAGCAGATTGAAGGTCAGGTCAAAATTTAGAACAAGTATGTTAACCCTCTGGGACTAGCCTAGATTCTTCCCGCTACTTGTTTACCTACATATTTTTTTAAAATGAATTGATAGAACATGTTTATAGTAATATAACCTACTAGTAGTTTTCTGTGATTTTGTGAAATATTGGAGAAAATTGCAATTCTTTACCAACTTGAATTTTTTTTCTCTGGAGGCAAAAAATGGTGTGAAAACAGTGTTTCTAGTTTCAAATCTTATAAATATCTTGTTGCTACACCTGTGATGGGCAAAAAAAAATGATGAAATTGTTGCTTTTTTAATATATACTAAATTTGTATGATCTTTTATCAGGAAAATCCATAATTGAGGATTTGGAAAACACTGGATAGTCGCACCACTATCACAGAATGATATTTTACAAATTCCCTCTCAATTTGAGCCATTTCTGTGTTGATTTTTTTTACTTTTTGGATTTTGCTAAATTTTTAAGCTTTATTTAGAGCATTTCCATAAGTTTTTAATTCTAAGTGGAAGCTAGGCTAGTCCCGTTAATATATTCCCAAATTTAAAGCTTAGTTTTAAAGCATGATAAAAGGCCTTATGAGAATATTTTTTCTCATAATCGATAGCCAAAATTCGTTATCAGGAAGTAAATCACACTCTAAAATGACTCACTTTTATGAGGCCCCCCCCAAAAAAAAAATTGTTTGGTTGTCCTCCACACTTTTTTTGAGCAAGTGCGGGTGGCTGGATTTTTTTCAAATATAAATCAAATCTACACCCAATAATGGCCTCTATGTAGATGCAAATAAATCTCTTTAACAGTATTAAAATGTAAACAAACTGAAAACAGCAACTTTAAAAATATTTTCAAAAGATCAAAATTCTAAAGGAAAAAACGAACTTTTTTGGAAATCTGAAAATTAGGCGCGGTATACTTTTGTACAATAGCAACTTTTTTCCAGTTTCGAAAAATAGGGGCGGGCGGTGGAGGACAACCAAACAACTTTTTGGGGGGGCCATTAGCACAAAAAACAAATGCCTGATTTTTCAGAAATTCTGTAGAGATCTTAAATCTCGGAGGAAGCCCCTTGTATGAAAGTCCTTAAGAAGTACTCCTGCTCGAAAGTATTTCCGCACAAAACCTTTATTCAGCCATATCTCAAGTCTACATTGTATAATTATCGAACTAACTAATCCGGAATTGCATTCATTGCATTTGAAAAATATGCCCTGTAATGCACATTTCCACCTTCTTCTGCATATAAGAAATTGAGTTTTTATACATTCCTGCGCATTTGTTTTAAAACTCACAACCTGAAAATATTCTATCTGGTTGCAAGGTAATAATGAGGTTATTAAAAATGGATAAGTTACATATTAATGAGATTTGTACTTGTGGTGTATTTGTATATGGCTTGTGAAATCAGCCATTTCTATGGCAATGGAAGATTAAATATTAAAACAAGCATTGATTTATTCATATTGAGTAGATACTAGTATGAACTTTGATGATTTAGGTTGTTTATTATTAAAAAAAATGATTTTTCTGAACGTATTTTTATTGTGCGGAAGTACTTTTGAGCGGGTGTGTATAACAAATCAAGTACATTTAAGATTTTCAAGGTCTAAAGTTTCAGTTATCCTTTTATTTCAATATTTGACAGATACAGTAACATTGGATACGTCATTCCGTCGCCAACAAGTAGAAAGGCGTGGTATGCGTGCTGAAACCACACCTCGTACGTCCACTCCATATACTGAAAGATTAGCCATGCTGTCTAACAGTGGGACATTCCACGCCAGAGGTAAGAAACTAGGACTAGGGTAGAATAGGGCTACTTAAAACAGTGGTAATACTGTATACATAAGGATTAGCTATGCTGTCTAATAGTGGGACTTTCTAAGTTAGAGGTAAGAAACTAAGACTAGGGTGGGATGGGGCTACTTGAAACATGTGGTAATACTGTATACATACGGATTAGCTATGCTGTCTAATAGTGGGACTTTCTAAGTTAGAGGTAAGAAACTAGGAGAGATAGGGTGGAATGGGGTTACTTGAAACATGTGGTAATACTGTATACATACGGATTAGATATGCTGTCTAATAGTGGGACTTTCTAAGTTAGAGGTAAGAAACTAGGAGAGATAGGGTGGAATGGGGTGACTTGGAACATGTGGAAATACTGTATACAGGGAGACTAGCTATGCCATCTAAAAGTGGGATATTCCAAGCTAGAGGTAAGAAACTAGGAGACATAGGGTGGAATGGGGTGACTTGAAACATGTGGAAATACTGTATACAGGGAGATTAGCTATGCTGTCTTATAGTGGGAGATTCCAAGCTAGAGGTAAGAAACTAGGAGAGATAGGGTGGAATGGGGTTACTTGGAACATGTGGTAATACTGTATACAGAAAGATTAGCCATGCTGTCTAACAGTGGGACATCCCATGGTAGAGGTAAGAAACTAGGAGAGATAGGGTGGAATGGGGTTACTTGGAACATGTGGTAATACTGTATACAGGGAGATTAGCCATGCTGTCTAACAGTGGGACATCCCAAGCTAGAGGTTAGAAATAGGGTAGAATGGGGTATGACTTGGAACATGTGGTAATACTGTATACAGAAAGATTAGCCATGCTGTCTAACAGTGGGACATCCAAGCTAGAGGCAAGACACTAGTAGAGATAGGGTGGAATGGGGTGACTTGGAACATGTGGTAATACTGTATACAGGGAGATTAGCCATGCTGTCTAATCATTTACTTGAATCAGTCCCTGGAGCGATTCATCTGTTTTGAATGTGTTTTGTTTGTGCAGAAATTTTTCAATCAGAGAATATGATGAAATGGAACCCGCATTTAAAAACAGACGGACACAATTGAATCTCAGCTTCAACCTGATACTAATCAGCTCCATTCAATCTTGTGCTTTAAATTATACCACTACCAGTACCCTTACAGTGCAAAACACACTGCAACTGCACCGCAAATGGATAAAAGGAATCTGGCCTTAAGACATCACTTGGAAGATATCAAGATCATTAATAGGGGATTAATATTGATTATCCTAAACTACTGTATTAAAGAGTTCTTAAGTGAATGATATTGATTACTTTCACGTCTGTCAGGGCTCTTTTAGTCATATTTTCACTTCAAAGTACCCGAAACTTGACAATTGGTCACATTTGATTTTCAAAAGATAGGGTTACTTTGATAGCATCTGCCGCAGGCAAAAAATGTGGATGCTATGGTTTTTAGCAGGCGGGGGCTGCCGCGATCCTAGCGATGTAGAAGAGACTACTAAATTTATTGACTAGGGATTTCTAAAACGCAAATTTGGGGAACATTTTACGTGTCTTTCTATTGGCGCATTGATATTGAAAAAATTTCAAAACTCATATTTTAAACTTTATTCAAATAATGATAAAAGTACTCATATAGTGACACACTTTATTATATTATTCTAAATCTGCTGGGGTTCATGGATGAACCCCATTCATAGCAAAGTAATTCAAGTTTATTCGAGTATTTACCTTTCTACGTATTGAAATTAAACGGCCGATACTGCGGCGGGATATCTGCTTGTGAGGAGGCATGGCCATCGTGGTCTGGTTTTAAGGGCTTTTTTGAGTTTTTGGCAACACTGAACTGTTCAATAGAGTCAAATTTCATCATATGTGGCTTGCTCTGGCAAAATGAACGGAAAGTTGTGAATGAAAATTGTGAATAAATGGCTTCCAAAGTAAAAATATGGGGGAAAGGACGAATTTTGTTTTTTGACATAAAACGCATCGATTAAATATACCTTGAGTTTTGAAGGTCATTTATACCAAGAAGTGCAATTAATCAGGGTTAATTGATCACATTTTGCTATCATACTCTATGGTCATCAGAAATTTTAAAATTGATTTGCAGCTAATTTTTATTGCCAGATTTTCTGTGGACTGCTTTGTATTTTGATGGAGAATGGAGAAAGAAAGTGTGTCATATTATATCATTTAAAACTGATATTAAAGAGAATTAAAATCTGACAAACTCAATTTTAAGATATTGTGACTTTTCGCTCATTTTGTCAGAGCACCCCTCATATATGGTTGCTAGGTGATGATTGACAGATTGTGCAGGTGTCAGCTGTCACATGCTGATTGACAGGTTGAGCAGGTTGGGGGTTTCTTGTTATATTTGTATTTGCTAAATCATGCTGATTGCAGAAATATTTTAATTGTTAATTTGTTGTGGAAATTAATGGTATCTGATCTGGTAACATGATCGTCACAGATGCTTGGCCGATTCTTACAACCTCTTAGAGCGCCGATGGCAAAAAATTTGTGTTTTCATTGATAGCTGCTTTTTGTTAAATTTGATTGTTTCCCTGAATAACACCTTTTTCTGAAGATTTACTATTTGTATACATGATCTACTTGCAGAATTGAAAAGTTTTGAAAAATATGAATGTTTTTATGATTGGTTATGCATTTAAATTTGCCATTTCAAAAATGTTGCTATGAGACAGCTATTCATGAAATCATACAATTGGTGCAATATGCACCATTTGGCGCTTAAGGTGTTAATTAATTGTCAGATTTGTCTAGAGAATTGAAGTGACCCTTGAGAGTTTACTTTTTAGTGAATTTGAGCTCCTCAACCACAGATATTTGCATTATTTGCTTGAAATGGAGTCTTGGGAATTAACCTTTCGTAAAAAGGGCTCGTTACAAAATGACTGCTTGAAATTGGAATTGAAACTGAGTGATCAACATGGCAAATAATTGTTAGTTTTCAGAAATGCCTTTGATTTGGGTCAAGTTTTGCCAAAAATGACTTGAAAATTGCCAAATTTTGGGGTTTTGCCATTCCCATGCCAGGAGGCAGAGGGCGGAGGGGGCAGCCTCACCCCTTTTCAGTCAAAGTTCCCAAAAAGTCCCTAAATGTCCACCAAAAACACCCCTATAAAGCACCAAAACATGTAAATGTAGGTTATTCCTTTATAAAATACTACACAAAATGCTTGGAAACTACTGACAACACCCTTTTTTGTATACAGGGTAAGGATACTATTTCAAAACTACTAAAATTAGTTTAGGGTCGACCAAAACGAACATTTTTCCTCAAAAGGTCCACGTTGAAAATATCCTGGTTACAGGCCTGCCAGAAAGTTAAATAAATGGGCAACTCTTTCAAATATAAATTTTTAGATATGGGTGCGCTTATCTTCCAGAAAATGGATTTGAGGTATGGTGACTTCAACAGCACATCCAATCAAAACTAAATCCAAGACTCCCTACCCCTTCCCTCTACAGATGCTGGCGGCTTGGTATCACTCCGTTTGAATCCTCTGGAATAATGCTATGTAATACAATACAACCACTGGAGACCACTTTAATACTGTAAACGCCAATATTTTGTGCTCAGTAATTTTTGCGCACGGCCAATTTTGGACCATTTCGCGCATTTATATTTTCGTGCACGTGAGCATAGGGGTAGTATGGAATTTCCTTTGCAACAAACACACATTAAATTTTGCAGTGCATTTATTTTCGCCCTTTTGTCATTTTGCGCAAAAATAAATCATGTAGCGCGATAAAATACCCCTTACACAGTAGGCTATGCATCAGCAGAAAAATACTTCTACAGAAACCTTGAAACTGTTGACGTAATTAAGACCTATTAATTAAACCTGTTAATTAACGAGAAATTGATAAGCAATCAGTACTTCCTTATGTCAGTGAAGGTGATATAATCCTATCCATTAGTTATGAGTGTGAGTGACATAGCTGGAATGCAAATGTATCTGCTATGCTTCATGTTTTTGACTTACGTGTAGTAGTTAAAATGAATGTAATTCGAGAAAAAAGTACCTGTGTGACCCGTCGTATCAAAAGTTACCTTAAGGTTGGCATAGTAAATTACGAGATACAGTCAAAAATCACGTCCAAGGTCGAATTTTTAACTTTATCAGAAGCATTACCTTTGAAGTGTATTGTATCTTATTAGTCAGGTTCCAACATTGAAAACATAAGAAAAATGTTTTAAAAACCAAGATAAAAATCCTTTCTCCATTCAAGTTGTACTCAGTACAGATTTTCTCAGAACTAAGTTTTCTCAATCAGCCCGATGCCTGTTGATCAAAACTTAGAAGTTTGCATTACCAGTACTGAAAATCTGTTGGTGCAACTCTAATATCATCATTATATGGTGTGATTATGAAAAATTCATTTTGTAATTTTGCTCTGTTGTTTTCATTTGCAGATGGTGTTGTAAGCCCAGCTCCAAAACTTGGTCTCAAGTATAAGCCTATCAACAAACAGCCAAATAATTATGTGGACAGGCTGCACGAAACATCGGCCTCTGCACCGAGACCTAGGCATAGAAGCGCATATGGTAGGTGATGTAAGCTTGGTGTCAAGTAAGACGTCTGTCAACAAACAAATAAACAAATTATGTCGACAGGCATCGGCCTCTGCACCAAGGCCTAGGCATAGAAGCATGTATGGTAGGTGAACACATTGTGTGATGTGGTGAGGGTGGGAGAGGGGTGGGGCAAGCCAGGATGTAAGCGTGGTCTCAACAGAACATAATTAACATAGCATAATTTATTTCTTCCACACATGCACATTACAGTAACAACACATCAAAAAATAGTACAGTAAACTGTTAATAAGACATTGTGGAGGAGGACTGGGAAATAAGCATTAAGCCTGTCGAGTCCCAGACTCCAAATTACTTAAATAGAATATAAACAAAATTGAAAAAGCATACCATCCTCCCATTCCACAATGCGATGGCCACAGAGCAAAAAGGAAGAATGGTATGGTTCACTAATTGATATAAAAATAACAATTCAAGTATAAGCCTATCAAGTATAAAGTATCAACAAACAGCCAAACAGTCATGTGGACAATTATGTGAACATCGGCCTCTGCTCAGAGGCCTAGGCATAGAAGCGCATATGGTAGTTGAACACATTATGTGATGTTGTGAGGGTGGGAAAAAGGGGGAGGGGTGTTGCGGGGTTTGTAGAAGTTGGTAGAGCAAGCTGAGATTTAAACCCAGTCTCAAGTGTAGTCTATCAACAAACAGTCAAATAGTTATGTGGACAGGTTGTGTGAAACAACAGTGTCTGCACCTAGATAAGCGCATATGGTAGGTGAACACAGGAAGGGGGAGGATAGAGCAAATGTATAATTCAAAGTTGTTCTCAAGGGTACAGGCCTATCACAATATGGTGGTACTGATTAACAGGTTAATAATAACCATATGCATCAGGGCCTAGTCATGGAATTGCATATGGTAGATGAACACATTTACAAAAAGGTGTTAACCTAAACTTCGTCAACAGCATGGCTCATTGAACTGTTCCGCTTGAAAGCTGCAACGGTGCGTATTATTCCTGGACATTTGGGCCCGTATTCCAGAAAGATGTTTAGCTAAACTATTGTTTAACTGAGCATCAACTGTCCAGGAATGATACGCATCATTGCAGCTTTCAAGCAGAGCAGTTCAATGTGTTGTGCTGTTGACGAGAAATAGAACCTTGATTTAGTTAAACACCTTTCTGGAATACGGGCATTGATGTTCAGTTAAACCATGGTTTAGCTGAACACCTTTCTGGAATAAGGGCCAATATGTTTTGTAAAAGAGGGAATAGAGCAAGTCTAGGTTCAAACTTGGTCTCAAGTACAGGCCTACAGTTAAACAGATAGTAGTACAGAATGGCATAAGACAGCGGTATCTGCATGAAGGCCTAGATGTAAAACTGCATATGTCAGGTGAACATTTCACGCTGTGGTGAAGGGGGGGGGGGGAAGGGATAGAGCAAACAAGTCTTTATTCAAATTTGATCTCAAGTACAGGCCTAAACTCGGATCTTGATAATAAGCTCCCTGAAAATTGCACCCAGAATCGCATTTTGTTGTTGTTGATAAAATGTAATGGGTTGCGTACAGCGCAGGGTTTCAACTTCTGAAGCTCACTTTAAGCTTTACATTTTTGTTATCACCAGTCAGTGCATTAGGCACAACCTACAAGTCCCCACAACTCCACACGCCATCTCCACGCCACCAACCTTATCGTGTACCAAGCCAAGAAGACCAATGGGATGATCAACAAGATGCATGGAGAGTTGACGAGGACGAGGGCGCTTTGTCTGGTATGAGCGATATCAGCCCATGGAGCATGTCAGATGAGGTGAAGAGGATTCTGCACGGGGGTAGTAAGGAGGTGAGGTTTTTTTTATGGCCATGGCTATACGCCGGACTGTCCTGCAATTAATTTTGTAAAGTCTATGTACGCAGGACCCTGGCAACAGAACATGATTAGAAATTGAATTTCATAAATTTATATATAATCGATATTTGTATTGATTATGTATCACACCTACCGAATTTGGTTGAAAATGAGCGTATGATGGCTGAGTTAGGCCAATTTTCTACCAAATCTGAGGAAATTAACACGTTTCCATGGCAACAAAAAATAGTTAGAATATATTTTTTCATTAAATTTTACTATAACCAATATTGGTATTGATCAAAAATGATAACTACCAAATTTGGTGGAAAACCATGCTTTAATAGCCGAGCTCCGTCTTATTTTTACCAAATCTGAGGAATTAAAAAAAAATCACAAAAATAATGTATTTTCATGTTTAAACCTCATTAATATTCATAAACGTTATTTTCAAGTATCAATATACCCATATTTGGAATCATTTATGTATTAGCTTTTTAACCCCAACCCTAATATAAACCAATGGCGGTCCTGCGTATAAACTTCACAAAAATTAAGTGCAGGACGGTCCTGCGTATATACAAAGACACTTCCTTTTTTTTATACCAAAAGATGAATTTATGCAAATGAACAACATTTTCCAGGCGTGCTAATTTGCAATATTGTGAATTACTGATTGTAAATGGCGATGTGCACTTTACGATGTCCTGTGCTTGTCACAACTATAGGATATGCAAATCTGTTACGCAAGGTTCTGAATTTTCATGTCCGAATCTTATTTGAAACAATATTAATGAAAAATTTACTTTGTATTTGCATGAT